>LRSR01005008.1:0-13029 GCA_001579985.1 Hypsibius dujardini | reverse complement strand
GATGGGAGCAATGCCGATAGCATTGGTGGTGTTATCGCCAAAAAACGCCTGGATGAAGGCGTGGAAACCGCCGGCTGATGAGCTCCACTCAAAGTCTTGCACGGCAAAGTTGCACCTGAAAAATGAGAACTCTTATATAACCACTTTCTGATCGTGTAACGCGTTGAGAGACACTAGCAATGCGCACTCCAAATGCAACCGTCGGCAAATTAACCGGACCACGTTGTGTACCGAAGTCACATTGTGAACCTGTGAAATGGGAGCAGAAGTCAGGAATACGGACAAAAAGGACTGTGAGGTTGAATTAAGAAAACAATGGAGAAATATTTTGACCAAAATTATAACAGCTCCGCACGATTAGGACTACAGTTGCAGCTTTAAATGATCACGTGGTCTGGCAGAAGAATCAAATGGATTATCCATTGGGTGCTCTGCTTTGCGTGAACAATTAGCCGCTATGTCATGAAATGCACCAGTATTTATATTTAATAACAATCGGTTTCACACTTACCAGCCTGTCCATTACCACCTGCACGGGCTGCAGCGCCATCTTGAAGAACTTTGGTGGTAGCACCCGGCAAAGGTAATTAATCAGTGTGATGATCATAAACGTCTAACTGGCAATCGGATCTGCACGATCCTCAAGTTTGGTTAGATTGAGTTTTGAAGATTATGCCATCTTTCTCGCCACGATCTATTGTAATCGTTCATATGACAGCGCATGAAGTCCCAACCACGCGACTCTCATGCAGCCTCCGCCAGGACCTAGATATTGCCATAATCTCCTACGTAATCGTTCTGCTTGATTTAGTTCGGGTTACAACACAAATGCTACGTAAGGCATGGCTTGTCCAATCTTGCGTCACCAACTGCATTCTGGTAAACTGGAAGGTCCCAAGACAGACACACTATATTGCTGTCTTGCACATGTCTCTCATCGGCCTACATGAAAACTACGAAAAAATAAATAACCATTATTTCTTTCTTTCATTGTGTCCATATAGGCATGTGTATGAATTTTATGTACTCTCTATATCGTACGGGCAACGGGGGCAAAAACATGGAAGAACACAACCCTGCCCAATCTTTCCGCGCGCTCTCCGAAGCTCAACTTCACGTTCCATTGATCAAAACAAGCAAAAGTCACGTCATAAGGGGGCAAGCAAAGACAAAACCGATAAGAAAACGAGAATTTTCCGGGAAAGACGCTGTTAAGGAGCAGTTTACTTGTGGCGCGCATCTTCAGAGAAGAAAAGGGCTAAATTTTTCAAATGCACAAGCCGCAATTTCCTTTGCGAAAAGGTCATTCATTCATACTTTTAAAACCCCTTTCAAACCTTGAAAATATCTCGGAGCAAAAGGCATCACACAGTCAACATTTTCCGCGTAGTTGAACTCGCAAAAAGAGTATATCCGGAGTCTTTGAACGAACAAACATCGGTGAACGGGAGCTGATGCGAGGCGACCGTGAGAAATGACGTAGAACCCATACAGTAAGCCCCAAGAAGAACTCTGCTCACGTGACTTTTGCTGTTCAAACAGACCGAAAACTCCGCCCTAAATTGCACCGTTTCTGACAACCAATCAGGACAGTTGACGAACAACGTTTACTAAATCAAGCCAATCAATTGCAACGGCAGAAAAAAGCACAGTCATGAAAAGCTGCAAAAACAACTGATAAGATTTCGAATTCGGCTACTTTGCGCAGTTTCCCTGCGGTTAAGTCATCAGTTGTTGCAGTCCTATACACAGGTAAGCTGCTATTTGTTTTTTGAGATCGCGAGATAAGCCAACTTTTGGTGGACCACTTGGTTCAACTACTTGCATCTCTTGATATTGAAGACATTTTATTGCTACACATGTCGCACCTCATCTCTCTCTATGCGCAAACAGCCTGTGTTGTGCAGGCAGAGTTCTTCTTGGGGCTGACTGTAGAGTGACCTGGACATAAATCGGGTTGTGTTGATTACAGGTAGATAAAATGTCAACCATTGCACGAAATATTTTATGATAAAAATACACGTCTGTATAAGAAAATAAGTAGTCATAAAAGGAAATAAATAGCCATAGCAAATAAATATGCAGAACTTGGAAGTTACAATTCTTATAGAATCATACAATAAAATAGCTAAATTCCCAGATGGGGAATCCCATCGATCTAGGTGAGTCGAAATGTGCCACGACGCCGACGTACGATAGCAGACCATACTCCAGAAGGACAGCGTACCTACGATTTGAAATTATGCTGTTTGACAAAGTGATCAATGAAATTCTTGCGACTGTTGACAGAAAAAACTGTTTTTGTAGCAGCCGTCGTTTGTTTGTCTGGCTGCCTGTTTGTCTGTCTGTCTGTATACGCTTCTGGCTGTCTATTTACGCTTCTATCTGTCTGACTACGCCTCTGTTTGTATGTCTGACAGTGCCAACACATCTGCTCAGCTTTTGCTAAGCTTAACTTGCTCTCGGCCAAAAAAGTGTTCCGGTGTGGCGATCCCTTTGCTGTGACGAACATCGCGGCATAAGCTTGGACTATGTTTGGTACTGCGACAAACAGCTGTCTGGCAGTTCTCGGTGGGATTTTTGCACGTCGACATGTCAGTGAAGAGGGCCGCTAGTTCACCCACTGCTTTTTTTTCTACTTGAATATCTGTGTATCTCACTGTACGGCAAGACCTCCGTCAAGCAAGTAACTATTACCCTAACGGAATGGACTAGCATACCGTCCTTTCCGCATTTTGTAATTTGTAATTTTTCTGTGTTTTCGCTTTCGTTAAATTGGAAATTCGTAATTTTCCCGTTTTTGGTCTTTCAGTTTTTCGTAATTTTCATGTAGGCATTAGAATATGTGACCAACAGGGGATGTGTCATATGTGACGTGATACATATCCATATCATTTCAGGTGCCGTAAAGTCAGTGGCGGCTCGAGGTCAGCCCGGATGGGACAACAATACTGCTGAAGGGGGTGTCGAAAAACTTTCTCAACCCAGGGAGTTCGTGACTGAAAGGCAATGATGTCAAAATTAGACATGATATATATGATCGTTATGACGGCCGAGCATTGACCAATATATCATTCTCACACACTACCATAAACCCGGCCACAAAAATTTCTGTTCTTGTTTTTCAACGTGTGGAGCCAAGGACTCGTTCAATGAGCAGTACCAAAACCGACACACCAGTTGAGACTAACACGAACCAAAACAGAAATGAAAGTGTTTGTAAGCTGATCGGCTTACGTGTCGCGGAATGAACAGGCATAAATTTCTTTGTTTTGCACCGGTCGACTTGCTGTATAGTGAGACCCATCAAGCGCGGAGCTTCGAAACTTGCCACGACGTACAGATGGGATAACAGACCATGTTCGAAAAGAACCAGATACCTACGAGATCCAGTAACCTCTTAGGACAAATAACCATAGCCAATATATAAACACCAGTGAAAACAAATGTCTGTCTGTCTGTCTGTCTGTCTATCTCTGTCTGTCTGTTTATCACTGATGGAAAGTTTAACTAACTCCCGACTAAAAGTGTTCCGGTGTTGAGATCCCTTCCCCGTGGCAAACGTCGGCACATAAGCTTTGTCTATGTTAGGTGCTGCGAGAACAGATGTTTGGCATTTCTCGTTAGGATTATCGCAAGTTTCCATGTTGGTGAAGAATGCGGCCCGTTCACCAACTGCCCGCTCTCGGTTTGCACAACCAAATATCTCGTTGTGGGGTAAGACCTCTGTCGTTTTCGCAATAGCCTGCCGGTCAGGATCAGCGCTGTTCTGTAGAGAGAATCAAAACATGATTTCAAACCTTAAAAATACCTCAGGGCGAAAGGCATACACACAGTCAACATTTCCCACGTAGCTGAACTCGCAAAAAGAGTATATCCGGAGTCTTTGAACGAACGAACATCGGTGAAAGGGAGCTGCTGCGTGGCGATCGTGAGAAATGACGGAAGTTTGGAACAGATGATCGCGCCGATGATCGTCACCATGCAAAACCAAATTGAGTAGAACCCATAGAGTGACTTTGACATAATTCGATTCGTGTTGAATTCAGCTAGATAAAACATTAATCATTGCATGAAATATGTTATGATAAATATACACGTCTGTATAAGAAAATAAGTAGTCTTAAAAATAAACAAATAGCCATAGCAAATAAATAACCATAAATACGTAAAACGATGAAGTTTGAAAACTTTGAGACTATTCGTCTTTTATGCGTACTGAAAAAAACTTTTCGTACACCAGGTGTGTAATAGGGTTCCTTTCTGCCTGTATTTCTCAGGTCGTGTTTCTTTTAGACGCCCAGAGCGACAACGCTTGGCCGTTTCTTAAACTTTCAAAGTTGCTAGTGAAACTTATAAAAGAAAATTATGACTTTAAATTTAAGAACGGCCGACTGGTAATTGCCGCTCTGTATTCGGTTCAGTCGTTCGGGCAAGCCGCAGCCACAGTACAAAGTGAAACTGAATTGAACTGAATGTCGTTTTGAAAAATACCCTGTGACGTACGCAAATTAAAAGAACTTTCACTGTGTAGAAACATTTATATTAGTAGCTATTATATTGTACGATTCTATAATAACTGTAAATTCAAAGTTTTACATATTTGTGGTTAGGGAACATCCATTTATGACGTTAGTGTTGAGCAGATCTAAGGGGTGTTAAAACAATTCTAACGAAATGACGTTAGGGGAGAGGGTGTCGGGTACCCTAATAAAAATTACTGACGTCATTAACGGATGTTCCCTTATTTATTTGCTATGGCTGTTTATTATTATTATTATTATTTTTATGACTACTTATTTTCTTATAAAGACGTGTATATTTATCATAAAATATTGATGTTCTATTTAGCTATCTCTCTTTATGCGTAGGGGAAAAAACTTTTCGTACATCAAATGTGTACTGGGGACGCAAAATAAGGACCTTTACTGTACCTTGACTCAAAGCAACGGCATAAAGTTCAAACATTCCGTTCGCGACCGAGAAAAGTCTGCTTGAACGTGACGAGGCAGATTTTGATGTCAAGAAGAGTTTGCTGCACAAGATTAACACGACCATGACGAGAAAGATGAATGCAATGACAGCGAAGGTCTGGGCAGCGGACACCCGGGCGAATAAAGCGTGAAAAAACGCCCCTTGATTGATGGGGACGAGAGCGTTATCATACAGTGCAATGCCGTATTTTTTGCTTTCAGGGGGGAAAATAAAGTCCACCGTCTGCATACGCTCTGACGTCATCATCAGAGAGGACACTCCAATGTCAAAGGGATTATCTCCGCCGAATAGGTCCCGGAAAAAGTCATGAAACCCGTTGCTCGAGGAGGTGTTCCAGTTGTAGATCGTGAATGTTATATTACACCTGAAATAAAAGTTTAATAGATTTAATAAATATAAACTAAATAAATTATTAACAATAATAAACAAGGATATTAATAAAAAAAAATTATATATAGTATACAAATAATAAATAGTAATAATAATAGACAGTTTATTTGGTATAATAGTGATCATAATAAATTGTACAAGTTTGAATAATTCAATAGTTACAATATATAATTAATACGAAAGAAGAAATATGCAACAAAATATTAAAACAATTTACATGACGCAAAGAATTTGAAGTTCAGGAAAGAATAAGCAATGAACACACTCGCAGCGAAGCCGACGGCAAATCAAGTTCACAACTGTCGTGTGAAACGTTTCGGTGGCCTTATTGCCGGCCATAATCTGGGAACGTCAAGAAAACACAATTATTGATAGAGGTGTTTCGAGACTGGAGTGGAAGGGGGCGTACCTCAGCGTCAAAGGAAATTTGCAAAGTTTCCCGGTTGGCCGGCAGCATCTTTAGAACCGTCGCTGTATCGTGACGTCACTATCGTGACGTTCAGGAATTATTTCTCTTCCGAGAGGCCTGATTTGAACAGTATCTACTTTTAGAAGACATTTCTCAGGCAAACTTTGCGACTTTTATTCTCAATACACTTGCCCTGATCTTACGAGATTGCAACACCTGTAAAAGGACTGTGCAATCTCTCGCGCTGTTCTTCCTCTCAGACTCTTTCATACTCGTTGCATCATGGACCATATGTAGCCCAGCCTTCGTCACACGAGCCGGTAAAAACACTTCACGCTTAGAATCCTGAGGCTTAAGTAAGTCGATCCCCCTTCGTATGTTTGTGGAATGTCTTTCGCAGCTGTATTTAACCACGCTCATTTTCCTTTTAGCGTATGCTCTACAACTTTGTGGCCGCAATTTCGTCCGGTACTTCAAAATCCAAACCGATCCATTAATGCCTGGTAGGATAAGCGCCTACACATGTTGTTGGGGCTACGAATAAAATGGGACTTGACAAGACATTTTCCCTCGTTTTTGCTGCAAAAACTTCCACTTTAGGAAATAGTTGGACTTGAAGATTATTAACATTCTCCCTCTGAAAATTCACTTCAGAATCAATTGGCTCAATCAATAGAATCGTTTTTGGAGCTGAGGGGGCGGAGTTATGGGTTATTTCGGGAATGTCACTCGGAAGTTTTCAGTCTTAAGTGCAAGACTGATCTATAGCTCCGCCCCTTGAAATCCAAAAAAGATTCTGCTGATGCTCATCCATTCCAAATTGAATTGAATTGAATTGAATTGAATTGAATTGAAGGGATAGTGTCAAAAACTTTCAAGTCAAATTTTTTCCAAAAATCAAAGTTTTTACAATGAGGGAAAATGAAATATTCCAGTATATTCCCGACTTTGAAATTCCGCCATAAAAAACTCTTCAGTGCCATGCCACTGAAATAAATTTTATAAATCATCCCTAAAATGGGATTAATTTAAAACAATTGAAGGGATCTATTGAGCGTTCCACCTCTGAAAATTATTTCAAGGTAGTATCCTGAAGCCACAGTAATTCGATCTACCGTCCTTCGTTTGTGGAATATCTTCGGCAGCTGTGTTTATCCACGCTCATTTTCCGTTTAGCGTATTAGGTGTCTGCCCTGTCTGCAGTTGTCCACTGCACAGTTTCAACCCTCTTACAGCAAACCAGAATCGCCATGAGCCCTGAGCCAACCCAACCCAACTTAAGGACGTTCCTGCTTGAATAAATAATGGGAACAAAATCCCTCGTTCTGTAGTGGAGATACTGTTTTACAGCGACATCCGTTCTTCTGGATGAATCGTAGAGTGGCAAGGTCATTTGCTTTTCTAACTCAGACCATGTTCCTGGACGAACCTGACACTTAAATATATTAGACACACGTTCCAAACCTTATTGTCTCCGCCCACATCCGGGCGTTATAAAGGCCATGCAGTGAGTGACCTGGTATTAGTCTCGCAGAAAGCGTGGGCTTCAATTTACTTGAAATAAAAAATTCATATTGGTACATAAAGTTTAGCTATGTGAAAATATGTCTGTCTGTCTGTTCTGTCTGTCTGTCTGTCTGTTTACGCTTCTGTCTGTACATCTGATAGTGCCTAAACGTCTGCTCAGCTTTTGGCAAGCTTAACTTATTCTCGGCTAAAAGTGTTCCGGTGTGGTGATCCCTTCGCCGTGACGAACGTCGCATCATAAACTTGGACTTTGTTTGGTACAGCGACAACAGACATCTGGCAGTTCTCGGTGGGATTTTCGCACGTTGACATGTCAGTGAAAATGGCCGCCAGTTCACCCTCTGCTCGTTCTCTACTTGAACATTCGTATATCTCACTGTACGGCAAGACCTCCGTCGCTTTTGTAATAGCCTGCGGATTGGGTTCAGAGCTCTCCCGCAAAAGGATTAACACAATGTTTTTCGGAATCTCAATTAGGCAAAAAAGTTGGGGTTATAGGTATTTTGGAACGATGAAAGCAACTTGAGAGCAAGTAACTATTTCCTTGACGGAATGCATAAGCATACAGCTCAAACATCCCGTTAGCAAGGAATGAAATTCTGCTTGAATGCAAGGGCGCAATCGTTGGTGTCAAAAGCAGTTTGCTATACGCTGCTATAGTTTGCTATAATTTAACACGCCGACGGCTATAAAAATGAGCGCGATTCATTTCCATTTCCATTCAAAAAGAAAATTGTTCAAACGTTTTTTTGCAGTGCGGATCTCTTGCGTGAAAATGTGTGCTGAATGACGAAAACGATGTACAATGTGACTTTGAATCGTACACTTGGCTTGCTGAACTGATGTTCCACTTTAAGCTTCTGCGCCGTACACAAGCACTTTTCGAAAGGTAAACAAATCAGTAGGCTCCCTTGCTCTAGCACAAAATCATAACGGTGATACTTCATAATTCATTGCTTAATTTTTAGAAATTTGCCAAAAAAGGCGATAAGTGCGGTTTGCAAAGCTCTACTTCCCTTCCCCCCTTTTGTCTCCTCCCCTTTTCTATTTTTCGATGTTGACCAATACCTTCACTCGATAAAATGCGGAGTAATTTTTCTGGAATCCGTAGTGTTTTCTCATTACAAAAACGTTGAACTCTAAATATTGGACATGACCCGAGCGAGTGCAGTGTGAAACTCAAAGCGCCCAGTTGTATCTTCACTCCCTCACTTCACTTCACTTCAATAAGATGGTTATGTCGCGGGCATTATTGCCAAACACACAAATCTACCTTCACTCAGGCATTGCCACCGTAAAATAGTTCACACTGACCGCCGAATATGGAGTCCCTGATTATGAGATAAGTCCCTGGCCGTGTCCGATTAGTGCTTTTCCATCAACCGCTACAAATACAACCATAATTACGCCGCAGGAGTAACAAATATTGCCACACCATTTATTCGACCAATGTCCAAATCTCGTTCAGCATCAGCAGAGTTCTTGCATTACAAGATTAAAAAACAACTGGGGTTTTCAAAATAATCAATTTGTCATGATGACTCAAAGGGATCTTTGTCAGCAATCACAAAACCAACGGAACAAAAGGGGAAAAGGAAGAGGAAAAGGAAGGGGAGGGATTTGTAGCCTAAAACGTGGAGATTCGTAGCATCCAGGAGGGAGCAACAGACCCCGTCCTGTTTCATACTTTTGAAAACCTCTTGCACAAAGGTCTAATATAACGACTCTAAAACAATGGCTTTTGCATAATGGCCTATTAAAGCCTCAAATTGGTTGAATCACAAATTTTTTCTCCAGGCTCGGCCGGATCCAGTGATTCTTGTACGCTGCCTTGAGGCATTCTATACTGCATTGTGAAGTACTTTGGTTCCTTTGGTCGTAAGCTTTTAAACCCATTGTCTTGGGCTAAACGGTCTGACATCAATGCCCCGGACTGTACGTAGAAACCATATATAGCAACATTCGTACCGTACCGAAAGTAATTATTTTACACAAGCGTTTTCAGTACGAATAGATCGTAAGTTCTTCACGAGTTTCGTAGACTATTTATCATTCGTTCAATCACCAAAACATAAACCGAAACTCCCGCAGAAGCTGCACAAAACCAAAACCCAAACGCGAGGGTACGCCAGCCGATCGATTTGCGTGAAACGATTCTGGTGGAAACAAAGGCTTTTGTCCGGCAGTGTTGAGCCTGCTGAGCGGTGAAGCCGGTTTTTTGAAAAATAGTGTAGTATTGCAAGGTGTCTAGGTGCTGGACCAGACCGTGCTCCTGAAGGACGAGATACCTGGAAAGGTAGGAGATAAAACGAGGAGATTAAAAATTGACAATTTTCCTTTTTTGTTCTTTTCCAAACGCATTCTCCTAAGGTTGCCTTACTCTCTCGTGAAATTATTACGCAAATGCGACCGTTTTGTCGTGAAGAATGTCGCGATGAAGATGTGGGCCAAATGGGACACCGCGATAACTGAAGTCTGGCAGCGTGGGCTGAGGTGCGATAAGCCAGCGATGTTTGCGAAAGCTGTTTTCTGCAGAGAATCACCATGGAGGGCTTCATCTCGGTCTGCGCAGTCGAAGAATTTTTCCTCTCTTAACGGAACCACTTGGATCTCGTTTGCCAATGTTCGCTTAACCGGGTCGGAGCTTTCCTAGATGGAAGTGAAATATCCACTTCTTTCCCCACTCATAATAACCCCAGAAGAGGAACTTATTAAGAAGCTTACATAGGGCTCCAAAAGCCTCAAACGTGGCAAAAAAGTGAAGCTTTTAAAAGTGTTTTGAAATCTCACTTGGAACCGTTTTCAGAGGTCGAACGTAAACAACGCTTCACTTTGTTTCTTAAAATCCTATCTCAGTGATGATTTATAAATATTATTTCATCATCGTGGTTCATAAAACTATGTTTGGCAAAATATAGAAGTCCTGAAAACACCGGAGGATTCATTTTTTAAAAACTGTGAAAACTTTAAAAGCGAAGTCTTTTGCAAGTTTTTACAAAAGTTCGATTTCAAGATGTTCGAACTATCCTTCTCCAAACTCGATCTGGAATCAATTGACATTAGCAGAATTTTTTTGGTAGTGAGGGGCGGGGTTACGGGTCATTTCTGAAATGTGGTTCTGACATTGCCGGGCGAAATTGAAAATGGCTCACAGCTTCGTTCCCTGATATTTAAGAAAGATTCCAAATCGAATTTCGAAAGGGAGTGTCAAAACCACTGAAGTCAAAATTTCTTCAAAAGCCAAAAATCCCAAATCCCGGACCTCCACAAGTTTATAAAATATTAGGAAGAAATGGCCGAATTATGAAAATTTTAGAAAAATGCATTTTTCCCTTTTGCCCACTCCCGGGTTCTAACTATAAGGGGTTCTGGTTCCGACTTGTAAGGAGCCTAAACGAACCCTTGTAGAATTTTTTTACGGGAGTCATGGAATTACGTGTGCTTACAGTTCCAAGCAACACTTATTAAGCTGAGTGTTTGTAGAGACGCACATTCAGTAATTTAAACGCCAACGGCGGTCCCATGAGATTGTAACCGGACCGTTGAAACGACTGGAGATCGGTAAACGGAAGTTGCGCCGTGGATACCGTGAGGTAAGATGGGAGAAGAGAACAGACCACCGCCCCGATAACTGTCACCATGAAGAACCACACAGTGTAGAGGCCGTACAGGGATCGAGGAGTGGATCTGGTGAATGCCACATCGTCTGAAAACATACGTATGCGGGTTGTGGCTGGACATCAAATTAGAATGATAAGCCAAACACTATGATGTCCCTCGCCGGAAAAAGAGTGGCAGAAAATGGCTATCGCCTCACCAAGCTTTTCGGTTGCATCAGACCTCTCCTTATCCCCTACAAAATTTAATCTTGCTATTCCCTTCAGGCCAACCTCAATCCGCCACTTGCCTTGAAGCCAAAGCCAGAGGGTATAGCAACGAGGGAAAAAATTTTAAAGACTGAATTCGAAATTCGGCAATTCGGTCCTCGTCATTGTAAAACTTGCTGTTTTCGGGCAGTCTGAATTCCTCGTGCCAAAATACTGACAAAAACTTGCGTGTTTGCAGCAGATTTTATATTTTTGGTGGTTCATTCCATCATAAGGTCTGTATCATTGCTTTGCAAATATGGAGGAGAAACAATTGCCGAATAATCATCTACCGCACAAGTTTTTGATAAAAATACAGGGACCAGTGTTGGAACTGGGGAGGGGGTGGGTTCGAGAAGTCAAACCCCCTGGTTCCCAAAAGTTCTAAAATGATTAAGAAAGATGTGGTCAAATTTCGAATTGAATTTTGAGAAACATTAACTTTTTCACGCTTTTGCCCGCCACCTTTCTTGCACTTCTTGAGGGATTGTAGTTCCACCCTATAAAAGATCCTAAGCGAACCGTCGGCTAAATTATCCATGTCATTTTTGAGGAACACAGTTTACCCTCTTTCCTTCTCATAAATAATAAACATTATCTGCATTTACCTTGGCCGAATGCGATCGTGTAAAGGCGAAATAACGAATGCGTCAAGACCGAAATTCCCGAGGACTTGGACGAAGACGCGGATAACTGCTTTATTGCCATTTCGCTGGAAGTGATCAGTCCGGCGAGTAGGACGAAAATGAGCGCAATGACTGCAAACGTGGCGATCACAGGAACGCCCGCAAAAAGCGCGATAAAAAACGCTCCATCTCCCGCAGAAACCAGATGTTTCTCACACACCGCAATCACATAATGGACACTCGTGGAAGGGTAGATGAAGTCAATCTCCCGCATCCGATCCATCGTCATTGCGAGGGCAGCAACGCCAATAGCGTTGGTAGTGTTATCGTCAAAGGTCGCCTGGATGGAGGCGTTGAAACTGCCGGCTGATGAGCCCCACTCAAAATCTTGTAGGGCAAAGTTGCACCTGAAAAATGAATACTCTTATATAATCACTTTCTGATCGCATGAAAATACTTTTTGACGCGTTGAGGGAGACTAGCAATGCGCACTCAAAATGCAACCGTCGGCAAATCAACTGGACCACGCCATGTGCCGAAGTGACATTTTTAACCTAAAAAAAATGCAAACAGAAGTCAAGAATACGGGCAAATAGGACTACGAAGGAATTAAGGAAAGAATTAAGGAAAGAGAGGGATAAATGTTTTGACCGAAATTAATAAAGCTTCTCATGATTAGAACTATAGTCATAACTTTAAATGATCACGTAGTCCTGCAGAGGAATCAGAGAATTATTCATTGGGTGCTCTGTCTTGCGTGAGCACTTAGCGGCCATGTCATAAAACAAGCCTTAAGATGTAGCTGCAACTGCGATGAAATAGTTTAAAGGCCGATTTCGGTAAGGCCTTCAGCAGTGACGAATCAACTTTCTGATTGCGAATAAGATAACTATGTTTAGAGATTTCACCGATTGCGGTAAAATCCCAATCTGTCCGCCTGTGATGGCTATATTACATGTGGTAAGTATACAGAGCCATTTCAATTTCGATCGAAAAAGTGTTCCCTTCTCCCCAAGAAGAATGTGAAATGCACAGTATTCATGTTTGAGAAAGATCCGTCTCACACTTACGAAGCTTTCCCTTACCACCTGCACGGGCCGCAGCGCCATCGTGAAGAACTTTGGTGGTAGCACACGGCGAAGATAATTAATCAGTGTGAGGGTCATGAAGGTTTAACTCCCAATCGGGCCCCAAGTATGGTTAGATCGGGTTATAA
>LRSR01005005.1:0-12399 GCA_001579985.1 Hypsibius dujardini | reverse complement strand
GACATCAGCAGAATCTTGTTTAGGTGCCAGGGGGCGGAGCTATCGGTCATTTCTGCAATGTCACTCAGAAGCCTAGATTGAAACTAGCCCATAGCTCCGCCCCGTGGCATTCAAAGATTCTGCTGGTGCCAATCGATTCCAAATCAAAATTGGAGTGAACGAGTATAAAAAGCTTGGAGTCAAACGTTTTGGATAAAAAAAATTGAAACTTCGGAAACGTAACTGATAAATCCATCAATCAAGCCCCGGGCCATAACACAAAGTGGCGCGGGAATGTTTTTCTTCCTTATTTTTTTCTGAAACCGCGGATGTGATTTCCAGTCCAACACCCCAATGCAAAATCATGATATATAGACAAGTATTTATGGGAAAAAATTCAATTCGATTGGGAGGGAAAATCTCCGTTTTGCGCTCAAGTTAGTCACAGCAGTATTCAGTGCTTTGAGCATTCCAGTCGAGCAGTTGCGAATGTCTCATGATTTCCGGGTCCCTGCGATAAGGAGCGCTACACGCCCAGTTTAGGAGCATCTGCGTTAAATAGCGTTTTGCCCGTCGGCTGAAGTGAAGACCGTCCAATCCTTCGTTGAGTTGCACGCTGACATCCCATGCGGATTGCCAGTAAATCATATACGGCGGGAGGAGTTCTTTAATGGCGTCGTTGTAGAGCTGCATGTTGCTGTTGGTGAAGCCGACACCGATGTTGTTGACGTTGTTCAAATGACGCTCACTTATCGCACACTGCGGCAGCCAAATCATGTCCGTCGTGGGGACAAGCTTGTCCAGCAACGGCAAAAGTTTCTTGAAGTTTCTGAAAACATCAGCTTCCCAAAATAAATCACCAAATTATGACCTTCATGTTTACATTTCATGTTTATAATATTCGTAATCGTTCCATGTCGATTGCGTAATAACTGAAACATAATTCTGAATCGACTGAACGAGCGATGGTAGGACAAACACTGTACATGTTACTGGATCCCCCTAACCTTCTAAAGGTGCGAGGGCCTACGCCTGCCTACGTTCCGTAAAAGCAAGGCGTCCTTGTAAACTTGAAATAAAACAACAGTTAACAGCTAATTTTTTAATCGAATGGAATTAAGTTTTCAAATGTGTCAATAAAAACTGAAATAATTAGAAATATCATATTGGCATGGATATTCTAACGTATAACATCAATTTGAACGTTGAAATACGAGTAAAAATTACGAATCGAATCGATTATGTTAATACAAAAAACGAGTTCGACACCGCATACGAAACCGTTTTTAGATCTTTCATTAAGGACAACCCGGCACTTTTTTGTGTTGAAACTTCAAGCCGGGTCGCCGAGCGTCTTAACACGGAACAATTTTTTTCAGCTTCCAATATGTTTTTTCACAGAAGTAATTTAGACTCACAAACTTTTTTTTCCTTTCTCAAAATACATCACATGACGTCATCAGGTCTCCTTATTCAATTCAGATATTTTTTTTGAAAATTTTATAGCCGAATTTCGACTGATTTACTGAATTTTGGACTTTTTGGATGGATCCTCAAATTTTGTGCACTCAAAACTGAACATTTTAGTTTACCAAGTGGAGCGAGATAGGAATTATCAAGAATCTGCGCAAATTTTTCATTTTGGGATGGGATGAACTTGAGTCGTCGTGTTTTTTCACACTTTCGCTTTCTCATTAGACACGATAGATAGAAACGCTTTTTCGTAGGGTGTCACCAATCCGCATCGAAACTGCCCGAAAAAGAAGTAAATCTGGCGAAATTCGTGTATTAAAAATGTCAAAAAAACGGAACTAATTTAAACATGATGCTCTTACTCTTTATATGTTTGTATGCAGGTTTGCTGTGTCTTATTGGCACGATGGCAGTCACGAACGAGCCACGACCCAGCGCCCATCACCAGGAGGCTCGGCTTGAGCTCAGCGCGCGTCAAATTTTCCACCACTCGTGTGAAGGAACCTCCGCCGTCATCCAGATGAGGCTCCCATTCATTGCGCACTTGCGCTCTCGCATTCTCGTAGAAGAACCCTCGTCCTTCGTGCTTCTTATCGAACAGCGGATCACCGAGGGCGTTTCGGTTGGCCTGGAAGTCCATGTCTTTCCCGGTGAGCTCGAGGATGATTCCGTCGCGCAGTTGGCGGAGTCGGGAGTCGCCGAGAAAGACAATGAACGAAGCATTCAATCGCTGCATGGCTACATCATGTAGACACCCAATGGACTCGCTATGAAGATACAAACAGTACGTAAAAACCAGTTATCTATTGAATCCTTGTGAGCGAAATCACGCGTTTGACTGCAGCAGAAAGGTTCAACACGATCATTCAAAACAATCTAAGAATTTAACTAAGAATTCAATCTTCGGAATTGTGAGTCTTTATTTATTTCATCCCTGTATAACTTTGCAATGCGCTCCAATTAATACGTCTTGTATTGTAAATTTAAAAATTCAGTAATATTTTTTTATTTTTAATCATTTTCTTTCAGTATTCATGCCATTTGAATTCATTGTTACACTCAATGAAATTATTTTGATTTTTATTCTAATAAGAAGAGATTGTCAAACGGCTAATTTGTCCCATATTGCGACCCCGTTAAGTGAGAGGCATATAAAACATTCACAGAATCACTTTGAAATACCGTTAAATAATATCTTTAGTATTTAACTCTGTTTAAAAAATGCAAAGAACTCGCACAAAGTCAGCCGAGGTAAGAATGTGAAGAAAACCTGACTTGGGACGATTTTCAGAGGGGAACTCAGAGTCAGTTTACTTTATGTTTGAAAATCGTCCCAAGTCAGAAAAGTAAGTTACATAATTAAACGGTACCACTTTTGAGCTTGTGCCAAAATATTATGCCTTTAAAATCCTCGCTCACGTAACCCACTTTTGTGATCGGTATCGAATGGCACAGCCGGCGTCGGCTTTCCAGCTGGTAGTCGCATCCTCCACGTCCCATTCGATCAGGCCGCCAGACTCAAACATGCTCAAGCATCGGCCGCCTGGAACAACGGGGACTACACGAGCGCTCTTTATGTACACGGCGCCCGAAAAGAAAAACAGGAGCATTGCCGGTATCACCACTCGACAGATTTGCGTCAACATCTTCCACAACCTCGGCAAAACTAAAGAAACGGCCATATTAACTCAGCCTATGAAAATGGCGATGAATCCTCTGATGGATGCAAAAGTGGGAAGAGTCCAGTCGCACATCCAGATCGTACGAAAGTACCCTCATCATGCTGTGCACACTTGCAGAGTTGGTGCATAAGATTGGACGTGACACGAATGCGTGTAATTGTTGCCTCCAGATACAAATACACTTGACAGCCAAAATTGCACAATTGGCGCGCGACTTTGTGGCTCGATCGTCGATTGAATTCAACTCACCAACGCATTTTTACGCGAATTCTTATATATTTCTTCTGTACTGTATTAACAATGACAATACACAGAGTGGAATGCTCGTACACGCCAAAATCTCGTTGCTTGTGCCATTACATTGCATCTTTTTGTGATCGGAAAATTTAAGACATAACGCCGGCCCTATAATGTTTTTGTTTAATCGGAAGTACCAGTCGAAGTTTACTAGAGCTTATACAATTCTAAATCAAGAGATTATGAGATGTTTCTCAATTAACGACTTAACTTAAGGTCTATGGAGTAAATCAACTTTCTCTTTATTTTAGCCTTTTCAGAAGTGAAAAAGCTTCTGGTAAAGTCAGACAGTGAGTCGGGTAAAGAACGTTCAAAAGTCCTCGGGCATCATCTTTGTCTTTGGCATTTTCCTCAAGTACATTTTCCTACGGGATGGATGCCTAGCCAAAGAGGCTTTGGCCCGACATCGTTTCAAATCGCTAGTAATGTGTCATACTGGTAATGGCATTTTGCAATTCATTAAACAGGTATCGAAAATAGAAATGTAAAAGGAAAAATGGATAATCAAACATCGCAGAAAAATCTGCCGATTTTTCCGTGCCGTGCCGTGTCACAGAAGTCACTTATTCAACATGCAGCAGTAATTGGAGTTGGGCCTGTTGGCGTTTAACTCAGGATCCCCCTCGTAAGGATGGCAAATCCAGTCCATCAGCATCTGCGTCATTACATGCTTGCTGTTGTAGCCGTAGTGAAAACCATCAAGCCCGTCGTTGATCATCAGGCTCGTTTCCCACGCGGACTGCCAGTAAACCACTTTGCGGGTTGAAGCTTGTTCCGATCCCAGCACGCGTCGCACTTCGTTGTTATACTTAATCATATTATGGTTGGTGAAGCCCGCGTTGACGTGGTTTCCGTCCCGCAGGAAGTGCTCTCGAAGTGCGCCTTGAGGGAGCCAAAGAACATCGGTAGTTTGAGCCAGCTCTTGCAATAAAGGTAGAAGCTTCCGGAACTGTCTGGAAAAAACCACCGACCCGCTAAGTGGAGACTCTCAGGTCATCATTAATTACAGAAACATGTTCGCCGGATACTTAAATCCTTTTGGTATATGTATTAGACTACTGTGGACGTAGAACCACTGAACACAAATCATCTAATGCCTTAAAATTCAGTTCTTTGTCCCGTACCTTCATTTTTCGGAAAACTAAAAACAAATTCTAGAATTATATAGTCAACAAGACAGACAGTAATGAATTAGGTAAACCAAATGAGCATTACATTCGACAATTTTGTGAGCAAGATGACACATAAATGAACGAGCAGCTAAGAGGAATTTGTCTTTTCTCGGAAGTCTTTCCAAATCTCCGTTCCCTCCTAATCATTGGGAAACTTATTGAAATGTGGGAACCTGAAATCAAGCGAACTAACATCTCTGACTTTAGACAAGTTTCAGTTGTGGAACGCAAAATATCTCTCTTTGATTTTTATTAGCGAAATGTTAAAGTTGGGAAAACGTTGGAAAGTTCCATTTTCCTTGATGTTCTCTGTAAAAATGACGACTTATTTAAAAGCATTTAGTATGATTGTTTTGATACTGTCCTACCCGAAATTTAATTTGAAATCGATTGGCATCAACCCAATAGTTTTCTGGTATTAGGGGGCGGAGCCACATACCAACCCGGGATGGCTTCGCAGGAATTATCGGCTCTTTTTAGGAAAGACATGGCTTCTTCCCCTTACATTCCAAAAATATTTGGCTGATGCTAACTGATTTCAAATTGAATTTGAATTGGACAGTGTCAACGTAATTATGCGTAAAGCATTTCGATAACTCGTCACGTTTACAGAAGATCAAGCAAAATGGAATCTTCCAATGTTAGTTTTACCTACAACAAGTTAACAAAGTTTTTTTACAAGTTAACCACCGAATTTTTCGAGGAAGTTCTGAGCAAAAAGCACTTTATGCCTGTCTTGTCAAGCGACCCCTTTACACAACCAGACGTTGGGAGAGCGTCGACAAATAGATGTAGGGCATTTATGTGCACGACGTTCACGTTTAAGAAACTTACTGTGAATAGTGCTGCGCACAAGTGTTTTGTGGCTTCCTGCCTCGGTGGCATTGCCGAATTTGCCATGCCCCAACCCCGAGAACCACTAAAGATGGGACCTCGTCCGCTGTTGTGAGGTTTCGTATCAGCTCCGTCAATCCCCCGTCTCCATCATCCAAATACTCGTGCTGGTCGAATCTTAAGCGCGCTCCAGCTGCGACCAAACTGCTTCCGGATGTTTGAAAGGCTTCATGCGCTTGTCGGAAGATGGGATCTACGCTTGCTGTTCGATCAGCTAGGGCGTCGTAGTCCTGGCCGGTTAAAGCAAGTACCATCCCGTCACGCAGCTGCTTGACACGTGAGTCTCCTATGAAAACGATATACCTTCTCTTGCCGGATTTCCCATGTGTCCCCATGCATTTTACGGAGTCGCTGAAATTATCAGTTAAATGTCAGAAGATTATCTATTTAAGGTTTCACCTGAGCTAGGCCAAAAAACCACAAATAAGCTTCTTTTAAATATTAAGAACGTTAACGTAATTGTTTATTTGTGCCACGCACGCTTACTTAAGAGATCGGTATCGCAGTTCACAATCCCTTGGCCGCCATGTGGACGTTCCCTCCCTGAGGTTCCATTTTAGCGATCCCGATTGGAATAGTCGTGAGCAATTGTCGTCCGTAGCGGTCGCGCTGTAGTAAACCTTCTCCAGGTACGTCGTCGTGGTCTTACGAAGTGACATAAAGATGATCACAATGGCAGTGAGTAAGGCAATTCGAATGGGAATAGCGGAATGACCTAGCCGGTGCCAGTGACGAACACGCGACTGCGAGCCGCCCATGCCAATGGAAGATCGTTGTCTTAAATGACCATCAACACGGGATTATCGTATTCTCGCAATTTGCCAGAGCGAATGTCGAGATACATCGACAGTGGCCTACACATTAGCTCTGACTGAGGAAGAAAAAAACAGATTACAATCGAACGTCGCGATTGGGCGTTATGCTCCAGACGTTCCTGTCAGACACATTACAAATCCAGGAAGGAGATGAGCAGTTTTTGATAAGCGCGGTAGCATCTTGCCCACACTTTCCAACATGATACGGATTCAGAGGAGAGCGTAACGGTTCAATCATTTGATGAGCCGGAATGTAGAGTCGGCGGACTTTGAGTTACGTGATCATGTGTCTTACCCGAAGGTATGGCAGTAGAGCAAGCCTGTCGAAACCGTTCGAGAGCTCTATTGTGCAATCTCTGAGTGACACCGCGCGGAAATGTCAGTGCCAATTGTCGGAAACGAGAAGAATTTTATTTTCATAAAGTCACACAATCACCGCTCAAAGCCAAAATCAGATGCAGCTTCTATGCGCTGTGATTTCACTGTGTAGAGGGATTTCGGACATAACCCAGGTAAAGCGCACTGTTTAATGCACCACTGCCATCTGGCGGGAATTTGCGTGTGAACTTCGCCAAATTTTGAAAATTATGTCTTGAAAGTCTAATGTTTTGCACCGCCGCAGATTATTTTTGTTTTTATTTTGACTATAGCGGTATCGGTCATTAATCTCAAGGAACACAAAATGTGAAAGAGAAACAGATGAACTGCCACCGCATACTGACCGCAAAGAACGAAGCCTTTGTACTGTAGTAGAGACAGGAAGACGTATGGGTAAACAAAAGCACACATTTCTGCCGCCTCTAATTGTCGGACTAATACAGTGTACCGCTTACTTATCACTGGGTCTCATTTGATACGTTTTTCACACGTGGAACGTAAAATGCCTCTGCGTTATGTTTTAAATTATTACAATAATAGGGACGATTTATAAAATTATTTATTCGCTGACTAAATCTAAACTTTTCTTGGCGAAATTCCACAGTTAAGAAAACACTGGAAGAACCCATTTTCCATGATTTTCATTGTAATAATGATGGTTTATCCATATGCAATAAATTTGAATATATTGACACCATCCTACTCCAAATGCATTTTGAAGTCGATCGACATCAACCCAATAATGTGTTTATTATCAGGGGGCGGAGCTACTTCTTGCAGTGTTTTCTCAACTTTGAAACTTTACTCAAAAAAAGTTTGGATTTAGTCACCAATGAAATGAGTTTTATAAATCATCACTAATACTGTACTAATTTAAAAATAATAAAACGGACGCATTCTGCAGAAATACGTTTGATTTATAACCACTCTGTGGGGTTTTTTATGCCAGGCTCAGATGTTACTTAAAACTCTCCTAAAACTTGGCCATCTTCTACTTCCACGAGTCGCGTCCAAAGTATTGTCGTAATGGGTCAAAAGGCATTTGCCAGCGGACTTGCTGCCAAATCATGCCTATCTTATTATAGCACGCGGATGTTACGTTCGAGACAAATTTTTCGACCATAGGCAGATAATTACTCTTTGGCTAGAGAAGCCTAACTGGCAGACTCAATTCAGGCAACCATGAAAAAAAATGGCGGCCAAGCGGAAGTTACAAAACTGTGTAGTTGAATAATGGCCAGACAGTCGCTGCTGACCGCCACCAGGGCATTCCGTGTCCGTTCGCACGGTGAGAAGGAAGTGCCTGTCATGCAGAATAATAACAATATTCTCGCCAAAATTCTTTGTCTCAATATCGATTCGACCAACACCCAAACAGTACCTTTTTTTGCGACGATAACTTTATCCAGGTTGTGTACTGATTCTCAATTACAATCTTGTACATATACTGTCACTACGACAGTACGGCTTATCCCAATTACATACGGCATCTTGACTCAACAAGATATTTGCGCAAACGTTTTCGGGCTCTAGTTCGACCCTATACTTGGCAAAGTGATACGGAACAGAAACTTCGAAGGATGTTAAAATTTCAAATGGAACGCGAGTGAGGTGTGGCCTAAAGTGTGTCGGCGGGAATTGGCCGACGAATTGGCCGACAACACGCTGGCTGCGCGCTTGTGTCGCGTACAAGTCGGATCAGTCAGCCGTTCTCCAAAAAAACAACTCGTATCACTTTTTAACCTGCCAAGTCCGACCGCGTTGCCGGCGTGTGGTCAGGCGCGCGTCGACCAATCGTCGCCGACACACTTTAGACCGCACCTCTCTCGCTTCCCTTTTTAAGTTTTGCACATCGTCCTTCGATGATTCGGTTCCGTATCACTTTGCAAAGGTCAACAAGCATTTCTTGTGTGCAGACAGAATTACCTTTATCAAAGTGCACAAGCCAAGCTAGGTTTTATAACTAAACATTTTGTGAGATTATTACATCCTGAAGGTGTAAAATTGGCATATGTGAAACTGTCTGCGCTTTGCTGGCAGACTCTTATGTATTGAGTGTTAGAGCGTAATCAATGTTTAATCAACTTAAGTAGTTGTTGAAAATTAACCTCCTACCAAAGTCTAGTAACAATTTACAGCACGGCCCCGGAAAATGAATGGAGAATTTATTCAGTTGTAAACGTCCAATTGGTTGAACATTTTCGAAGTCCAACAATCAGTCGAGATGGCTCAGCCTCAATAATCCCACCTAAATGCATGCAAAACAGAATCGCAACAATATTAGGACATTTAATGCCAAAAACGACACATATGCTTAAATATTTTATGTTTTTATAGAAGGCGCTTAAAACAATTACCTCTTATTGCCTGCAGCAGAGTAATTTTGATGGATTGCAAACAGGGAAGGTAGAAGGGCAACCGATGCTAGGACCGCCTAAAAGAAATCGATGCTTAACGTACGCATTAAATTTACCATTTAATCTACTGGTGGCTGTACCTGGCGCTTGTGTGATAGAAGGGATCGTTGGAATGGTAACTGTTGTAGACCCTCCCACAAATGATCCGCGACCTGTTCCCATCTACAAAAAAAGACAGATCTTTCTTTTATCAAGCTTATTCGAAACTATTTGATCGTGACAGAAAAGTACCAGACAGTGTATGCACAATGATCTATGAGTATGATTGATACCTTGGCACTAGTGATCGTGCATGTTATTGTAGAGCAAGCAAATGCAAATGACGATGAGGACGACGCGGACGATGAGGCCGATGATGAAGATGACGCCGAAGACGATTTAGACGATGATGTGGATGATGAGCTAGACGATCTAGATGATGAGCTTGAAGATGTGGAGGATGAGCTGGAAGATGTAGATGATGAGCTTGAAGATGTAGATGACGAGCTGGAAGATGACGAACTCGAAGATATTGGCGAATATGAGGAAGAGGAAGATGATGACGAGGATAACGATGACGAAGAACTTGATGCAGATGACGATGAAGCTGATGATGAGGACGATGATGATGAGGTGGAACTTGAAGAAGTGGACGATGAAGCGGATGATGAGGACGATGATGATGAGGTGGAGCTTGAAGAAGTGGACGAAGAAGCTGATGATGAGGACGATGATGATGAGGTGGAGCTTGAAGAAGCGGACGATGAAGAGGATGATGAGGACGATGATGATGAGGTGGAGCTTGAAGAAGTGGACGATGAAGCTGATGATGAGGACGATGATGATGAAATAGAGCTTGAAGAAGCGGACGATGAAGAGGATGATGAGGACGATGAAGATGAGGTGGAGCTTGAAGAAGTGGACGAAGAAGCTGATGAGGATGAAGAAGATGACGAAGTTGACGAAGATAAAGAAGCTGATGATGAGGACGATGATGATGAGGTGGAGCTTGACGAAGTGGACGAAGAAGCTGATGAGGATGAAGAAGATGAGGAAGTTGACGAGGATGAAGACGAGCTGGACGAAACCGGTGAATACGAGGAAGATGAAGATGACGATGATGACGCTGATGAACTTGTTGAAGACGATAAAGATGAGGATGAGCTCGACGATACCGGCGAGTTTGATGACGATGAAGATGAGGATGATGAAGAAGTAGAACTTGAGCGAGACGACGAGGAAGATGAAGATGAGGAGGAGGAAGATGAAGATGAGGAGGAGGAAGATGTTGCTGATTGTGCAGCGGAAACGCTGCTAGCTACTGCAGAAGACGATGACGAAGACGAGCTTGAAGATGAATCAGGGCCTTGAACAAAAATGACATGCACTTATAGATGCAGGTATTCTTGGATTAAACGCTAAATTAGTCTAATGACGAACTATTAATATACGTGCCTCGCCCGTGAAAACGCTGTGACATGTGTAAAGTGATCGAAGGATTAATCACTTACTAATGTCCGCACTATCGTTCGGGCGAAGTTAAAAGCTCAGCTCACACAATGTGGTAGTCTAAGTTTGATCTATCGAGCAAGTCTGTGTCTGGGTGTGAAAATAACGACAAAGACCAACCAACGATTGACTGCCTCGAGGTCATAAAATGACTAGGATTCTGCTTGCTAAAGTTGCTTACCCGTAATTGGCAACACAGTAGGGACAGTGGCCGTTGCCCCACTACCGCTAGGACCAGGACCGATGACTCCTCGAGCAGCTGGTCGCCGGTGCAACTGTACGCTCCTTAGCTGCTGCACTACTGGATGGTGGATCGCCGGTCGTACTACAACACTCTTGACTTTTTTCTCACGTAAATCTGCGCGGTGCCTCTCCGGATTGACGTCTGCATGGATCGCTACAATCGCTATCCCCACTACCACTAGGACAAATACAATAGATGAGTTCATGATGGTTCAGAAGCTGCGACGCTTTGATGAAAGGACAGAAAAACGGACGATCTTCTAAAATGACGAGCTTGTGCAAATTCATTTTGCGGAAGTGCCGTAATATAACAGTTCTGCACCAGATCGACGCCAAACACCGAGTGTATGAGCTTCCGGCTCCTCAGTACGATGTGCCATCGTAACGTGACGGAGCTAAAAAATTGGCTACAACATGAGGAAATAATTACATTTGTATTGCTGGACTCTGCAACAACCTCTCGTGTCTCTTCGACGTTCCGAATGCCTTACATAAGAATTCATTCATAACCCGATGAGAAATTCGCTTGTTCTATCAGTTTGGGCAAGTACGGTTTACGATTATTTCTGGTGAAAAAAGATGTAATCTTGCAGGTCTTTTATTTTTTAAAATTAAAAATTGGGCAACTGCGGTACATGGAGGGTGCTGCGAATGTCACAACTAAGCATTTTGATTGTTCGTTACAGTTCACATTTTAAGAAGGTACTCAAATTAAAGGTTTTTTTATCAATTTGAGCGGATACGTGAAGAATCTGATCTGTCGCGATTGACTTTTTTAACTCCATATTCCATCTGGGAAATGGGAAAGTTGGCCAAAAAATAAATTCAGACTAGCTTTCTTATTTATTTATCAGCTGAGTTCAAAAAATAATTCTAATATTACGCACTGTATGTTTTTAGCAATTTAGTAGTCAAATAAAAAAACCGAAGCTAGCCACAGTGATAACTCTGCAGTTTAAGCAGCTGTTTCCGTCCTAAAATTATGTTGTTACGTCTGGACGAATTACTAGATTCCCGGCACACATGCTTCGGTAGAACCGTAAAGTTTCACGGTACATTCAATGTAGTCGCCGTCTACTCAATAATTCTGCCTGCCGTAACAAACACGAGCCAACGGAATGATTTTTCGTGTGCCAAAAGACAGTCCTACAACCCTTGGCGTAAGAATCACACAGAAAACGTATAACAACTGGCAGGCAGTGCTACGGTTCAAGAGGTACCTGAACAAATAAATCTATTTCCTGTCAGAGTTATGAAATTAACCATGCTTGCAATCGCTGCTTGTCAGATAATTTTGTGCCATTTAGTGCCATTTAGTGCCATTTTGTGCATTTAGTGCCACAGTGCTTCAATCAGTAGTATTTTTTATCAATGCCCGCATAACATATCAGATAAAATGCCATCAAGTTTGCAGTACGTAATTACAAGATTTAGCGACGAAGCTGATATTGTGCAAAGATTGTTTTTAGAAAACAGGAAATCGCCTGAACAATCACTGAACAATCACTGGGATCTGGCTCTTAATCACTGTGCCTTTCATTTCACGTAGAATTATTTTTTA
>LRSR01005003.1:0-18630 GCA_001579985.1 Hypsibius dujardini | reverse complement strand
TAGTAAAGTTTGTTGTCATAACTGTACCGGTAAGTCATATAATGTTCCTGCCACTGGTGCGACTGGTGACAGAACTTATGCTGCCGATGTCTGATATACCGGGGCGACCCATGACAGAGTTGGAGGTTTTCTTCTGATACGCCATAAGTGTCATTACATTGAGCTCGATGATATCTTTGGCGGGAATGAAGCTTCGACAAAGATGTGATGTTACCACTAAGTGCATATTAGAAGTAGCTAGACTCGGTCTATTATTGCTGAGCGTCAGGATCTGAGCCAGTGGGTTCTGTTTCCGGTTGCGATATGATGCCCTGCGATGTCGCTTATGCAATGGTATCTTGGTTGTCCTGCAAAAAAGAGTAGTTGCGACAATGTTCCATTTCAGCCTGTACCACTCCCAAGACTGGTTCATCAAATGTCTTGCATAAGTCATACCAGAAGAACGACGTCCTTGCCCTGGTAGAGGCGGCTGGTGGAGTAGTCAGCCAGGGATTTGGACTGGGTGCAGTCGACGTTGAACCACCAGTCACAGACTGAAATAATGAGAAATTGATCAAATACAAAAAGCAGAGGACTACCTGAAATACCCGCCACTTACTCAGAGTGACTTGATTGAAGAGCTGGAAACAACGAAAATGCCATTTGAAAATAGAAACGGGAACTTGCACAGTACGTAGCAAGCAAGGTTGTGCAGAAACACTCAGACGGAGTTATACGGACAAAGGACCCCGCCCTCTCAGACCATTGTATGAAGGGATATGAGACAACGGGTGTGATTAAACGAATGCTTACGTTCAGTTTGGGGCAAATGTTGCTGGTCAGCTGTCAGTTGACGTCGCACCGATCAAAGACCTGGCACTTGCCGGCATCCTATGAATCAGCATAGAATCCAGGCTTGGTCGCGTCGCAGGTAATGGGACGCGGGCTGGGGATGGTGGTGATGTCGGGGTAGTCCTTACCAGATACTGCGTTGGGATAGAGTGCCTGAATCTGTTCGGCAGTCAGGGCGCCTTTTCCGCGGAGCTTTGCCAGAGCATCCCACACTTTGGGGACCTGGTCACCGTTGACGGGTCCACCGAAAGCCACTCCGAGGACGGCGGTAAGGATGATCAGAGAGGCATGCATTGTAGTGTTTGGGTTAGTTAGTTTTTTTAGTTAAAAAAAAAACAATAAAGTGACAGAAGACACGATATTTTGCCTTGAAAGTGTTTGCTTTACAAATCAGCTGCTGCTTATATGCGTAACATTTAAAACTTGCCTACCCACCAGGAGGCAAAAGTAGGCGAACTCACGCTGCGGAAGTGAAGCTTACTACTCGTTTCCGCTTAATTATATTATGGCATTCAACTTGTTCGGTGCTCGTCGACCGTCCAATGGAAGTTGAAGGTTGAATAATGGGTCAGTCAGTCAAGATTTCAAGCGCGACCATATGCAAAAATTAAGAAGTTTTTCAATTACATATTTGATAGGCTATAGGAGTAACAGTTCAGTTGTTCGTCTAGCGATCTGTCTTCTCAATCAGGTACGAAAAAATGTAAAAGCAAATTGCAGAAATTACTACAGTAGAAATATCTTAATTACACGTGGAACCCGTTCACAATCCAAAACAGCTTTATTGTACAGTGTATTCTCTGTATGTGCTGGTGGCATTTTTTCTCGCTTCAGTAGACTCAGACTGTTCCGTTCATTGGGCAATGGAGTAGCAAAGTGGAAATTAGACAATGGCCGGGAGACTCGGAAGAACCTCGCACAAGAGCGGGAGGTGGGCTGAGTCCAGACTCAACAGACTTGACGGCAGATCCAACGTTCTACGGCTTCAACCAAGACGTAGCTGTCTGGGGTAGTGAACGGTGCGGTGCATCTTGGTTCAACTAGATAGTAGGAGACCCATGTGAAAGGTTAAAGGAGGAGGCTTTTAAACCTGCTCGGACTGACAAAGTAACTAAAAATGTAGTGCTGAGCCGTTTAATGAACTTAGGAGGAATTTGGTATGGGACACATCACTTTGAGAATTTTGGTCATGCTGTAGGGCTCTAACTTTGTTTCCAGACGGTGCGACGGATACGATTACCTTATTCAACGCGTTGCAGAATCGTACACATTGCACCATAAGAGACGTTTCTGAACGGACCCGGTAAAGATACGATACGGCCTCGTGACGTCACGAAAGGGGGCGTAACGTTGCTCGTATCGATCGATCGTTTATCGGGACACGATACGCATTTAGGCGTATGGCGGTTATCTTTAGACCCTCATTAAAACGAGACTGACCATTTAATTCCACACCTAAAATATGAAATTAGTAAATTCCTTTCCTGATTTTTTAAGACCATCCCGTATCATGCGATGGTTTTTGATTGATTGAATTGATTGGCATCATTTTGCGAGCTACATCTTCGCGTTTCGCCTGAGATCTACATTTCTGTTTCTGTCTCGCTTGGACAAGATTTGTTTCTCTACCTAATTTGTCGCATCTAGCACTCGTTGAGTTGATTGAATTGCTTGACTCATCGAGGAAACTTGCTTGTTGTTTAGTAGCCCAACGCTTCCAAATCAAGAAATCTAGCGGCTAAATATAATGTTGACTTGATTGGGCGAAAATTAAGCACCTGCACACATCTGCTCGAGGTTAAGCCGAATTAACAAAGCAGGAGCTCGTGCACATTCCATTTACTGTCATCTCCCGTCGTGTCCCGCTGACAAAATTATAATCCAATTAAAAAAGAGCAATAGTGCTCAAATTATGAACTGTTTGTGTAGCGTAATGATTATGGGCGCCTCTCCGAAAGCATTGGGCAACCCGTTACAATACCGCTTACGGTACAGGTAGTGTACCATTACCGGTATCGGTATCGTACCGTGACCGTTATCGGTATCGTACCGTTACCGGTATCGGTATCGTACCGTTACCGGTATCGGTATCGTACCGTGACCGTTATCGGTATCGTACCGTTACCGGTATCGGTATCGTACCGTTACCGTTATCGGTATCGTACCGTTACCGGTATCGGTATCGTACCGTTACCGGTATCGGTATCGTACCGTTACCGGTATTGGTATTGTACCGTTACCGTTATCGGTATCGTACCGTTACCGATATCGGTATCGTACCGTTACCGTTATCGGTATCGTACCATTACCGTTATCGGTATTGTACCGTTACCGGTATCGATACTGTGCCGTTATTGGGATCCGCTTAGAAAACACTCTATTATATCACCAACCTGAAAATAGCAAAACCGACTGACCATCGACGCATTGTACCATCGACTTTTATTTAATTATATGCTTTATGCATTTAGGATCATCATACATTTCATGATATCAGATTCGGCTGTATCTACTACAATGCTGACGAAAATCGGAGTCTAGCCTGTTTCTGTCGTTGTAAAGCCAATCGGATTGCAATAGCCACCAAGTATGGTCAGATGTCCTGTCGAGCCTGAGAAGTAGAAACGCAAACATTGTTATCCAGTTTGACTATGGTTATAGTCACTGAGTTTGATAGTTTTCCCATCTAACAGACCTCTTCTTTGCTAATACTACAATTATTCCAATTGCTATCATTCCGATTACACTGGCCACAGCTCCGACAGTCGTGCCTTGGTTCGCTAAAGTCATTAAGGAACGGTCTTATTATTATTATGAAAAATCGTCCGTATTTGTAAGTAATGTATCGATATTGCGTTACCATGTGGGCGGCAAGACTCTCGGAGATTATCGAACCCGCAACGTGGTTCATTCAATGGTGGTGACCCCGAAAGCCAGGAAACGTTCCCGATGGTTGACACAGTATGAGTTTTGGCAACTAATTGGAGGTATGGCTACAATGGGGAAATAAATAAAATGAACGTCAGCGAATATTAGAAACAGAGTAAATGAGAGTGAAGTCCTGCCTTGAAAGTTCCAGACACCGCGTCAAAACCGTTAGCAAAGATGTCGACCTCTCGAACTCCGAATCGGTTAAAGTAGCTCTCCTGTTGATTGAACGAGAAGCTCCGATTGAGGAATCGCTGCGCCAATAACTTTCCACTGGTCCAGACCGGCAAATCGGTCTTCGTGCCAGTGAACTCAAGCAAGGACTCGTTTAGGACCTATGTGATTATGCCAACATTAGGGGATAGACAAGTGGTCACGTTTAACAGACCCCGGGCATTACTTTTGCCGTTGCGGATACCGCCAAAAATGTTCCATATTGATAGGCCAATGGCTGAAACGACACGAGGTTCACACCATTTCACTACAGGTCCATACAAAATTATCTCCTTGATGAGAAGAATTCAGAATTATCCATGAACAATGCCCGTGATCGTGCGGGGAAGATCTTTACCCGATAATCTTCTGTGTAAGACATGTTGTATTTTGTTTGAGCGTCCTCCCTCCACTTGGCGGCCAAGCGATCCTCATCAGGCATGCGCATCTCTTGATCGAGATTCTGCTTCATCCCTATTAGGAAAGCCGAGCAGAAAGCGCTTCTAGCAACCTGAATCGAGATGGACCAAGGAGGATTACGTGGTGAACATTTCTTCAGGACAAATAGCTGCTGCGAAGAATTTCAGCATACCAAATCATCGCTATCGTTGTAGTTCCATGTGAAGTTTCCAAAACTTTTATGCTGAAAAGCTTCCATTGCGATGTAAACCTTGAAGAGTCAATCGACAAATTATTCACTGAAATGGAACCTATAATTTCGAAAGGACCACAAATTAGAATCGAATCGAATTGAAGCAGAATCGAATTGAATCGAATTGAAGCAGAATCGAATTGAATCGAATGGAAGCAGAATCGAATTGAATCGAATCGAATCGAATCGAATCAGTGGGTCTCTCATTTAGCACTCAACCCTTTACGTATACATGCTATTGTTACATGTCTGTATACACATGTCTGTAGATCTTCTCTATGCAATACGCGTACAGTTCCCTTAGTACTGCACACACAAAATAACGCAATGGTTTTGTGAAACTCCTTACAAAATCGCCATTAGTCATGTTTCGGTGCGCGGCCTCGATCTACAAAGAATTAATTTCCGGTTCGAACCTGTCACAGGTCAGTCAGTCAATTGGTAACCAGCCTACATCCTGCCGGCATTCTTTAAGGTTAAGCAAACCGGAAGTGCAATACGCACCAGCATTTTCCGAAAAGGTTCCGCATGACCCAAAAACAGCATAGCTGTCGCAAATACAATGTGGATATAGTATTTCACAAAACCATTGTTAGGCCCGATAAGTCGATTTTATGAATAAATTCGAGCCAGCATGGAAGTTGAAAGCTTCTCACCTCGACTGACTCCCTGGAAATCCTTCAAAATAGATTGAAAAGACGACGAGTCTTTGAATGAGGTAGTCAAAATACCCCGGACTGGGCGAATACCCGCTCGCCCCGCGATAGGGGCGAAAGCTCTGCCGACGGCACTATATAGGACGTTTGCGTCTTGATCCAGTAAGACATAAGGTGTCACCCAGCCGTGTTTAAGCAGGGTTTGTATTATGAGATAAATAAAGCTTCCTTCTGAGTAGGGTGAGGACGTAACCCATGTCGGTGTAAGGTCTTTATGGTCACTTGAGGGAACTCCCGCGGCACTGTACCGTTAAGTAAAACAAACTATAGTGTTATAGTCAACAAAAAACGGTATGGACACATGAAAACAGACACGTAATCAAGCGGGCAGGTCAAATGGAAGAAGGACAAGAAGACAACGGATAAACAGACAGACAGACAGACAGACAGACAGACAGACAGACGGACAGACAGACAGACAGACAAACAGAGAGGCAGACAGATAGACAAACAGGCAGGCATACGAGCGGACGGACAGAGAGACAGACAAACAGACAAACGGAGAGGCAGACAGATAGACCAACAGGCAGGCATACGAGCGGACGGACAGAGAGACAGACAGACAGAGACAGACAGACAGACAGACAGACAGAGAGACAGAGAGACAGGCAAACAGGCAGGCAAAACAGATAAATAGACAGACAGACAGACAGACAGAGAGACAGACAGAGAGACAGACAGAGAGACAGACAGAGAGACAGAGAGACAGAGAGACAGAGAGACAGGCAGACAGGCAGGCAAACAGGTAAATAGAGAGGCAGACAGATAGACAGACAGACAGAGAGGCAGACAGATAGACAAACAGGCAGGCATACGAGCAGACGGACAGAAAGACAGAGACAGAGAGATAGATTTACCATGTTATCATAAGAATATTCCAGTTCATAGCCATTATATTCATGCTGAAACGGTCAGTACATCCTACCATACCAACATGATTAGCAGCAAATTATCACCATTAATACCACTATCCTATACGTTACAAATACATGCGTGTTATTCTAATTCGGTCAACAAAATACCAAGCAGGGCATCGAGATTTCAGTAAATAAATGTTTTCCCTTACCGGAACCTATAAAGACGGAAACATCTGCCTCTTGGGACGAATTGTAGTACCATTTGGACATGAGCGGTTCAATATTATCAGCAAGCTGCAGACAGTCTTTCAACCGCGGCTCCACGACATAGGTTAAGCTGAACTTTAGAAAACCGCTGTACTCGTCGTTCGCCCGCTGCACAGTCGATTCCATTACTGGTCCCACAAACGGAAGGATCGCAAGCGAACCTTGTGCCGGCTGGGTGAGACCCCAGGTGACAATATCCACGCGCAAAGGAAGTTCGGCCAACACCCCAATAATACGTACAAGAACTGACTGAAACACCAGGTTCGGTACTGGCGATACAGGCTTCATTGCCTACTATACATATAATTTTTCAAGAAGGAATCAAAATGACCTCAGGAGCCTTCATTAAGACCGGTACTGAGTTTCCGGATGATTAAAAGGAGAAATAAATGCGTGCTACTGGTTCATTCGTACCATTTCCCTAAGCCTTAGCTAATCGGCTTGTTTGTCATACCAGCAGCACAGAGTCCAAACCATTGCCCTAGCTCCGACCTCACGGTATAAATTGTACAACGTAAGCTGGTTGACATCTCCGCAAAATAGAAATTGCTTATTATTGTGCACACCCTGGATAGTGAATGGCACAAGACAGACGCAAAAAGGAGGGGGAAATTATGTAATCCCTGGATGTGGAGTTGTGATTGGAGCGGTTTCAAAGGAATGCTCCACTGGAGCACAGTCAAATCAGCCGCGTAGCACAGTCCTAGTACAATGTGCGATATTCTAATTAATCAAACTTTGATAATGCATGTTTCATAAAGGAAATCTACGTGCCGAAAGCAACAGTGTACTTTCTGAGACGTGCTGATCCCGTGGTAGATATCTCTACAGATAGTTCGGCACGCTCCGCAATGACCTTACAATCGTCAGTAACTGCAGCCTGAAGAGGTGAATACAGTGAAAGTCATAAGATTCGAACGATGTCACAGTGTCAGTTTCTACTTTACTGTCTCAAACTCCAAACTAGCAACGGCCGGCTTCGGGCAAACGGTTCGATAGAAATGAACTCACGTGACCGTTCGAATCTCAGGCCTTTGACTGTACTTAGATTTTACGTAGGCATGAGTGCGAGTACGGTACTACACGGTAGTAGTGTACAGACAGCAGTGTACTCACTATCTTATTAAGATGATAGCAGAACTGATATGTATCATAGGTTTAGATAGTTACCCAATTTTGTAGCCAAAAAAGTCTGCGTATTTTCCAACTGCTAAAGGCTCAACGTTAAAACATGAATCGAAGAGTGGGAAGTTCATGTGGTAGACACATGGTGCGGGAGGGGGTTTAATCCAGAGTACAGTATAACTTCCCACGGTCTTTACTCTACTGCAGTGTATACGTTTCTAACAATTGGAACTAGGCTCTGTTCGAAGCAAACTTAACTATTATCTTTAAGTCCATGTGACGTCACGAAAAGGGGGCGGGGTATCGACTTAAGGTATGGTTTACGATAACTCGGATCCTTGAGAATCAAGTTTAAGGAAGGCCCCTTTGAAACCGTTTAAATACATCCCCGCTGGCAATTAACTTTACCAAGAAATATTTTTATATATTTTTGTAATTGATTTTATAGACTTAAATTATGGGTTGGTTCCAAACAGACTCTACTATGCAATGGCTTTCCATTGGTTTACATCCTCTGCCGCTTCTTTTTAGTTGGATTGAATATAAGCACCGGATTTGCAGAGTCATGCAATATTAAACGGATTGAAAAGGTGCGACTGGTTTGAGTTTTCAAACATATCAATTTAAATGGATAGCAATGTTTTGCTCATTCCAGCCAGAGGTAAATCTCAATAGTTGCAAGCAGCAGCATCCTCATTCATATCTGTAAAAGTACCATCTCGGGTATATTTGGTCTTTTAATCATCCTTTCCCGATTCGGTTGCCCCAGCCGCGTCTGTGCTCTAAAACCAGTGATCAATTGTAAACGGATGTTTCTCGCTCTAAAACAACCCAACACAACGAAGTTGTACGAACCATCTTTCCAGTCATCGTAAGCTCGAGCGTTCTCCAGCGCTTCGGGGTCGTCCGTTTCAATTTCCCTCTCTTTCTTCAGGATGTCCCCAAGAAGCTGCTCTTCGGTAGGGCCCTGGTAATTTAAGGATTCAGCTTTTTTCGAGGAACCCGGTCCCGGCATTTTGCCTTCATCCACCAGTTCTTGGTAGAACTCTTCAATGGTCAGTGTAGGTAGGCTCGGGTATCCCGCACCGAAAACGCGCTTCTGGATGTCGTTCTTGACGATGGTTATCGGTTTATCCTGTGAGCAAGAGAAACACACGTTAGAAAAATGTTCACATGCAGAGAACGTTCATTTACAGGGACGCTCATTCACGCAGGCACACCAATGGGTGAAGTTCAAAATAATAAGCTGATAATAGACCGTAGGGGGGGGGGGCATTACGGAAATGTCCACGAGAGCAAGAGCAGATTCATAAAGACGAACGGCTCAGTCGCAGATATAACGACAGACTCAGAGAAGACAATGCACAAGGACAAACGTACATCGCAAAAGTAAAAATAAAAGTACACCGGCAAGACTTACAACCCGGCGGACATTATCATCGTGGTGCGGAGTGATAACCCGCTCTTCGACCTTCTCTCCCCTAGCGAGTTTGCCACGATGGTCCAGCATTGCCTTTTCTTCCTGCAGAAACGTGAAGTCCTCCAACAGCTCGAGAATCCATGTGTTAATGACGTTCTGGTAGTAGGCACGCTGAAAACACAATTCCGGATGAATTGTCTGTCTGTCTGTCTGTCTGTCTGTCTATCTGTCTGTCTGTCTGTCTGTCTGTCTGCCTGTCTGTCTGTCTGCCTGTATGTCTGTCTGTCTGTATGCCTGTAGGTCTGTCTGTCTTTCGTCCGAAGTTTGTCTACTGTTCGTCTATTGAATTTTGGAATCTCTTTGCTGTGAAAGAGTCGACCAGACGTCTAACAAGGGAATTTTGCATCGCTGGAAGGCGAAATGTTTCACATTTTTTTAGTTTGTTATGTGCATATAACTTAGTTCTCAATATTTTAATCGAAAAAAAATACAAATGCCTCGTAACATTTTTTAAAAATCAAAAACCAGTCCGCGGTGGTACATAGGGGGCGCTCTCAACGTTACTGGAAATTTCTTCCGTTGATCGTTGTATTTATCGACGCTATAGGCAATGGCGGCTGCAACGCCATTGATTGATCGATTTTAGTTCTTCTTTAGTTTTGGCATAAAGCGTGCGATTGATTGTTGAATTTTTGGTATTACCTTGGAATAATTATTCCTAGACTTCAACCGCATATTAGCATTATTCGTGAAAGTAAATACTAACCCTTGTCCCACAGCCTATGTTTGTGTTTCACATTTCTTACTAAATTAAATATTCAAATAGTTTCGGTTACAGTAATATAGTAACGGCCGCAAACAAGCCAGTGTATTCGCTCGTGTCAACGAATAGTTCAATCAATGCACGCGAGATGTGGTAACATTGAGAGCGCCCCCTATGTACCACCGCAAACTGGTTTTTGATTTTTAAAAAATGTTAGAAGGCATTTGTATTTTTTTTTCAATTGTAATATTGAGAACTAAGTTAAACACACAATAAAATTAAAAAAAGTGGAACATTTCGCCTTCCAGAGATGCAAAATTCCCTTGTAAGTCCTCATCAAAGAGTGTCTGCCAACTCATGAACACCATTAAACCATTAAGGTATCATTAGATATGAGTCGCGCAAGCAATCCGAATCAAACTACAAAAACAAGATTTCACACGAGATGAAGCAACTAATTATCGCTCCAAAAAAATTACCACGGTAAACGTGCACGTCTTTGGACTTCTACCGTGGTTATCACTTTACCGCGCCTATACTAAATCAATCCATCAACCGCAGTCAATCAGCACATACTTCGACATCGTCATCCGCAGTGCCGGCATCGATCCTCTTCTTCAGCTGCGCTGTTTTCTCTTGACTTTCCAGCTTCTGATGTAGTGCTGCAATCTTCGCGGCCCGTTTTGCAGTAGCATTTTGTAAAATTTCCACAGGACTGTGATGGGGAATTTCATCTCCGATCTCCGCAGCACCACGAGAATTGCTGACCAAACTGAAAGGAATGGCAAGATGACCGGGCACTTCGTAATCTTTACATCGGCCTAGAAAGTCTTTAATGTAGATCTCCGCGGTCTCTAAGCGCTCCAGCCGAGAATCGTTGCGTTTGAGGAACAATTTGGCCAGATACGCAGGCAGCAGCAAAAACCTGTCATAAAATCAACCAATCAATCAACCGATTCGCCCAGCATCTATGAACGGGGCACAGCAGACTATTCCGATCAATCGTTCAATCTACCAATCAATCAACCAATCAATTAACTGATTCACCCAGCGTCTATGAATGAGATAGAGCAGACTATTCCGATCAATCGGTCAATCTCCCAATCAATCAAACAATCAATCAACCGATTCGCCCAGCGTCTATGAAGGAGATAGAACAGACCATTCCGATCAATCGGTCAATCTACTAGCAACGACTCCTACTCGTACGGTAAATCACTGGTAGGGATCTCTTCCAGCTTTTCGTTTCGACTGAAAAGACCAAGCACAGATACGTATTTTGTCGCAGTCTCAAATTTGCGGATAAGCTCGGTGATGGCGGCCTATAAATGATACGAGAAGAAAGATTTATAGTTTATATATCGCTCCGTATAATTAGGATATATGACATGCAAATCAAGCAATCAGCCAAACGTCATTGAAGAAAAAAGACGGAACTTACATGTGAATTAGGTAATGTCCCATCCTCAATCAGCTGATATTCACGCTCTGCTCGAGCTAAAAGCTGAGGCAGCGATTCCGAATCTCCTAAATTCTGATCAACAGAAATCGCCATAACTGTCAAAGATATCTTTCAATTAAATGAAATAGGAATGAAATTTATATTTATGAGACCAAACAAAACAGCAAATCATTCATATCATTCCCAACTCAGATGATTGAAGTGAACTGAACGAACTATTTGTCGAAGTGTGGAAGTGGAAGTGGAAGTGGAACCAAAAATCCAGGATCCACGATGCCATCAGATGGCGGTTTCATTCCAGTACTACAGTACAACGCGTACTGTAGTAGTGGATCATGGAATGGAACCGCCATCTTATGGCATCGTGGATCCTTGGTTTCGCGTATTGCGAATTTGCGACTTGCGAATCGCGATCTCGAAACCCTTTGGTAGCAGTGACGGATTTTATTGACAGGTCTGCCTGCGTCTCGATTTATTTTGTTTGCATCCAGTTTGTTTCCCTTTATTGTACTCTTGTGTGTGGCAGTCTATCGCGCTATTAAGAATCGAGTCGGCTAAGTTCGGCGGCGCGGACAATTCTTCGGTACGTTTTTACTTTGCTCTATTGATTGATTGACGGTTCATGCTACTGAAGTGTATTTAATGTGCATTATTTTATCCCGTTTTCCTTTTCCGTTTTTTTTGGTTATTTTTGCCTTCGTTTAACAATTCAACGTAATTGAAACTATTGTCGAATTTTTCGTAATTTTATCTATGCTTTTTTTGCGGTTCAGGTAGGCGCCTGTTCACTTGACTATTCTTTGTCAAAAAGACATCAGTTCTTATCCAATCATTGTGATTTTTCAATTCTTTTCCGGAGACGCATCATTTTTTGATCGGAAAAAAATTTCGACTGCACGGTCTCTGTTGCCTTTACCCATTTTGTGGTGCCGCAGTACAGTACCGTACTGCTGTAGACTATTATAATCTGAATTCCTGTGTCAATTGATTTGATTGATTGATTGAATTGATTAAAACCCGAATAAATCGTAAAAATAATTTCTTTTGGCTTCCTGTGAAATTCGCATTTAAATGTACACGGCCGTCTTATAAACCTACTAATATAAACCATTGTTTGGGATTTATCTTGTGGAAATCGTGTACAAGCGCGCGCACTATGCCTTGATGTGCAAGGGTTTAAGAATTGGAAGATATTTAATTGATTGATTGATTGATCAAAGTGCCCTATTGTACTGATACTCACGTGGCCAGAATACTTGGCGGGTCGTTTTGTAGCGTTCAGGCACTACCCTTTTGTGAATGGAAACATTTTTTTCATCATTATAGATGAAATACGAATATGGATTGGAGTGATGGCCATTTCGGAGAGTTAGACGGGGAACTGAACGAAGCAGGAGAGCAGCCGGATCATGCGGAACATCTTGCCCCACCGATCTCCACTCCGTCAGGCCGTTTCTCCCCGTCCGGCTCGTCGGACGACCATTACGTTGGACACAAGGAAGCATTTCCACAGTATCAAGATCGCACGAATTCGGATAACGGATCTGATCGCGTGCTGAATAAGGGCCACTATGAAGAGACTGGTGCTGATGCTGGTGCCCTGAGTAGCAAAGTCGCAGCTACCATCGATCGGCGCAGTGGCGGTTGGATGACTGATCTGATTGGTTTTCCTGATTCTCAGCCGAAAGTGCCGCATAGTGCTGGGAAGAACCTGAATTCGACTGAAAGGGATATTCTGGCAGGTCAGCAACTACCAAGTCGTTTACGATTCATTGGTTGATTGGTTGATTGGTTCTTAGTACAGAATAGGGTGATAAGCCGCTTCCGTCTTGCAAATCCATAAACTTACTTTCAGCTTTTTTCTCCCCAAATCTCAAATGTGTTTGCTAATAACTTGATCATTATTGGAATTTCTATGAACAAGGGTGGACGTCTTGGGGACCTTAAAAGATCGAAATGTTTACACTAATTGAATCGGTGCTTGATTGATCGATTATTAGGTGAATGTTGTACCCCTCTGGAATTAGTAGCATTACTATTGAGTCTATGATCGCTGGAAGTTAACCTTTAAATAAAGTTAATCGTATTTACTCCACACAGCTGGGCTAAAACTGGGCTGAGCGTTTGTTTAATTTTGAACATTGGCTTATGAAAATGAACTGCTGCCAGTGTGCGTTTCTCTCAAAGCAATGTTGACACCCGTGTATTTGTTTGGTTAGTTAAATGATGTGTCCGACATGTACTAGTATTGCTGATGACTCAACATATTTTCGTAATTTTTCCCCAGACGTGGAAGGACAATCTGAATTTCGTAGCGAGCCCGGCGCTGTCCACGCAGATCAAAATGGTGAGTGAAAAAGCCATGATCTGGTACAGTAAGCGACAGGAAAAAGTTGATTGAGGGTCCGAGGGATGGGCAAAAGGGGTGGGGCAGGGGGTTAGTTGAACGCAGTCAACTAATCAACCAGTGACTTTAAAATGATTTACAGTGACTACAAAACAAGCGGTGCAGCTTTGACGGTTGATTTACTGATTGTGTTTATCTAACCCCTTGCCCCGCCCCTTTTGTCCATCGCTCGGACCCTCCATTCAACTTTTTCCTGTCGCTTACTGTATAATGAGTTTGATTGTTTGTGGTTTACAATTTTGTTTTCGATTTTCGACGCAGTCGGTTGTATTCGATTCGCCGTCCCATCTGTGTCGGGAAAAGAATCCGTCCAGCCCCCTGCAGATAGTGCCGAGAGCGAAAACGCTGTTAAAGATGAAACTGCCGGTGTTCACAAATCGGATAACGAAGAACTTACGCTGAGAGGTTTGCCCGATTCGATGGATCAACAGCCGGGATCGCCCATCTCCTCGACGGATGGTTCTCAGAAAGACGCAGAATCGGTGGACCCGCAGAAGGAGGTTGACCCGCAGAAGGAGGTTATGGCGGTGGATGACACTACCGATCATCAGGCAGCTGATATTCCGAATCACGAAGAAGCCGGCACCACTGATGGCCGGGATCTGTCAATGCGCAGTAACAGCTTGGCATCGGATGGCTCACATGATGAAGAGATGGTCCTTTTGGGTGACGCCGACAGTGAAGTGGCCGGAAGTCACCGGAGCGCTACTGCATCGATGGGAGAGGAACAGGAAGACGACCAAATGTAATCCCCGTCTGTTATGGATTTGTTTCTGCTGTTATACTTCGGTTGCTCTCCGTGCCTTACAAGTTTTTCCTTGCAGAACGATTTCTCATCGATCCCCCTCTCCAGAGATAATCACCCTTGAACAGGAGGTGGCCGGTTTGATGAGCGACATGATGGCGGAAGTGGCTGGACCTCTTATACCCGGACCAGACATCTTTGAGTCACCGTACTTCTCGCCGTCCAGCGTGGGCTGCCTGGACGTGGTCGCCAACGCCATTGAAGATTTAGATCTTGTGGAGATCAAGGAAGAGCCGGACACTTTTCCCGACGATCGCCGAGTTCGTTCCCACTCGGAAGACAGCTTCCAGTCGACTGAGGAAGTTGGCAGCCGTCGATCGCCTCATGGTGACAGCGAACGCATGCTGCGGAACATTGGACTACGTACACGTACTCATGGCGTACAGGTATATACCTCGGTGATTTTCCACTTATTTATGGCATTTTCAGACGTGACTCTTTGATTTTTTGCAGGACATTCGAGAAGGGTCGGAAGAGATTGCGGCACCGCAAATTCAGCCCACGAAACGCGGTCGACCACCGAAAGGGATCGGACCTTCCGTATTGACCAAATCAATCGGCATTCAGAAGAAGGTCGCACAAAGCACTTTTCGCACTGCTGCAAGCACTCCCGCAGCGGCTCTGAAGCCGGTTTGCATCTTCCCCAAATGTGAGAACTACATGAAGAGCTCGGCGACGGTGTTTCTCTTTCCCGACGCCAAAAAGAAGCCCTTATACCGGAGGAAATGGTTGGAAGCCATGAATTCCGCCAAAGGCAACACCAAGAAAACCATGCTGGGCATGCTGGCCAAGAACGAGCATTACGGCTTGTGCATCAAACACTTTAATCGGCAGTCGGACTTCCGATCCGGTGATAAATTGATCCTCCTGGACAGCTCTGTGCCGAATTTTAAAGGTTAGCAATTTGAGTATGAATGTTTTTAATTTGATTGGATAAAATTAAAGTATAACTTGTGTAACTATTTCCTGGCTTTACTTTCTAAGTTTAATAAGTTTTTTGCGCTGAAACTCGCTAAATGAAACCAAACTTGAAATCGTTATAAGCTTTAGTGGCTTAACTTTTAGTGTTTGCCATCCCTATTCTCGGGTTTGAAATTCTCATCTTCTATGATGGTTTTGAAGTGTATCTTATTGAATCTTTATTCCTTCTCCCCATTCTTTAGAACCACTTAAAAAGTTGGCTCCCGCGCCTGCTACACTGGGAGGAGGAGTCGCATCAGACAAGTCGCTGTTTGCTCGTAAGACCATTGTGCCGATTGTGAAACTGACCCTCCCTAAGGCGGCTCCTGCCAAATCGAAGCGCGCCGCTCTCGTGGAAGGGGAGGAGGAACCGGTCAGTGAAGGCGAAGACGTCCCCGATGATTCAGACCGTGATGGGGATTGGGAGAAGTCGGCGGACGCGAAGAAGACAGCCCTGCGGAAAGGACGCAGTAGCAAGCGAAAGCGACACGCTAATTCCACTTCCGAGTCCGATAACGTGACTGATGACGACGCGGGCGGAGCGGATTTGGAGAGGCATTTCAGTACCTTGCTCGCGGCGCCCTCGAAGGTGCTTTATCCTACTCCGGGATATGGAACTGCGGCTGCTGGTGTTGGAGCTGGGAAAGGATTGGCCGGTGGTGTCCCATCTACGCGATCAGGCATTGCAATTACGGGTAGGATTCTTTTCTATTCGGTCTCCGCTAAACTCATGACGATAATACTTAGCTGACAGAATTAGGGCCAAATCGCAATGACAGTCACAAACTGCCATTGCGATTTCAGTACAGTAGTTCCACGCATTACTGTGGCTCTATATCGCATTTCTACCACAGTAGCCGTACCTCGGTCGGTGAGCTGAATACTAGTATTGTGGCCGTGTGTGTGTGTAGGAGCACCTTGATACTGGTGGAGCTTGTAGTATGTCTATTTGGGGTGATCGTTTTCAATATTTGTTTGCGCTTCAGCTAAACTAGGAGGTCGAGAAATGATCATTCCAAACCGAAGTGGAGCTGTGCAGCCGCCGGCGAGAGGTCGCCCACCAAAAACCGCGTCAAATGTTTTGCCGGTGGCCTCTACCTCTAGCGCCACGACACTGCCCCTGACTCGGGGAGGTACCGCCGCCGGGAGCCGCAACAACGTTCGACAGGTCCTGCAGAAGATCACTCCGCTTCCTCCGCCGCCCATTATCTTACCACCCAAGATCATTATGAAGAGCCCTACTCGAGTCCCGGTTTCCAATAAATTTGCGCAGGTATCTACAGCATGCACTGTACTCTTGAGTCGCTCTGTTCACTGAAACTGAAATAGGCGAAGTTGATGGAAAACTCAGATTAGCATACGACAATTTAGTTGTTTCCTCCCAGGTGGATGAAGACGATTTGGAGGCCGACACCTCGGACGAAGAGATTCAGGAAATGATGAAAGAAGCACATGACGAAATTTTGGAGATGCGGTTCGATCTGGAGGAGAGTCGGTTGGATCTGGCGGCAGAGAAGAAAAAGGTAGAACTGCTCGAAACTCGGGTCGCGGCTTGGATTCGCGCGTATTTCTGCGCATCGACTCTGGAGGCGGAACGGTTGGAGACGCTGGACAAACTGGCCACGTACTATTTGGACCATGCCAAGAAGATTGATGAGGAACGGAAATCGGTGAAGGCTGAGCTGGAGCTTTTCCGGGCTAATTACGTTCGGTAAAGGAGTAGGATTTTTGTGCTACCTTTGTGCTGGGAAGAACCGTATGGAACTGTGAATGGTTTTCAGGTCCCAGAAGGAGACAGAGTCCTACCGTCAGCAGATTATCGAACTGCAAGGTGCATCTTCGCGGGAGATTGAGCGCATTCAAGCGGCCAAGACCAAGAATGAGAAGGATGCTCAAGAAACCATCACCATGTTGCGACGCCAGTTGGCTGATGCCGTTGTCGTCGCGGAACATGCCAAACGCGCCCAGAAACCGGGGAGTGCTCAGCAGCAGCATCAGACGTACACTGCGCCTGCCATCCGATCTTCGTCACAAAAGACGCAGCAGCAGCAGTATCTCCCGCAGACACCTCAGCCGATTCCATTCCCGCCTTCCCCGGCGCCCACTCCACCGACTCCGCGGCGTGGGCGGCAGAAGAAGACTGCTACGCCGCAGTTTGAAGCGCTCAGCCCTGGTCCTTCCCAGTCTCAGCTGCAGGTTTGTGTGCATTGGCATTGCCCAATACTGAAATATCATAGCCTCTTTGTCTTCTGACTATGTCTATGTATGAAATCACATTTTTTAAACAGTATTTCTCGTTAGGTTGTGCAGTCTGCATCCACTTCTAGCGGGTCGAAGAAACGATCTAAGAAGGGGCAGGAGGATTCAAATTGGGAACCGCCCACGAAGAAGGGACGCGAATCGTCCGTGGACCGAGCGGTACGGTATCTCATGAGTTTGTAGTGCAGACGTGGGTTACACTGTGGTATTCAGCCGCGCTCCGATGGCCGAATGCTTTCCCCCATATTTACAATTTTTTTTACTACACTGATGGATTTTTTGGAAAATGTAGGCTCTCGATGATATCTTTTGATTTGAGTCTCTTTCTTTGTTCTACCCTTTGTTATCACTTCTCCTCTTTTGTTTTTCCTTTCCGTAAAATCGCACTCCCTTGTCTGAGTGATAGGATGATGAGAGTGCTTGTATGTGTGAGGCGAAAGCGCTGCGAGATGATATCAAAGTCACTTTCGCCTTTTGGTTCGTTTGCTTTGAGGCACAAAATAATAAAGTATTCGGCCATTGGATGGTGTGCCTGGTGCCGGTTTTGTTCTCTTTAGGTTTCAAATCCACTCAGGAAATAGGCAGGCAGAGAGTCATGTACACAGACAGACAGACAGACAGACAGACAAGTTGGCAGGCAGACAGACTGACAGACAGACAGACAGACAGGTTGGCAGGCAGACAACAGCTGCCACAAATAGACACAAAAGCGGTGAATAACAAATTTCCTGAAAATAACAAGCACTCAGGCAGGCAGGAACAAGGTGACACGTGCTAGAAGAAATGAGAATAGTAGTAAAAAAAACATGAAAAAGGAATGTCTGACAAGTGAGGCCGCTATTGGCGCGCAGTCCAAACATCTGTGAGCGACGAGATTACCAAGTCCCCTGGTCGAACCTCCCTGCAAGTTTCTGGCTCGTTAGACGCCCCGTTTTTATCAATCAAGCCGAGCTCTGATTCAATTC
>LRSR01004999.1:0-17992 GCA_001579985.1 Hypsibius dujardini | reverse complement strand
GCTGTTTGAATCAATAAGGAAAATTGTCTAACCATTCGTCATGGAATGGCTGAAACGCGTGTGAGCCGCTGAACATAATTCACGTTTACACTGCTGTCAACTACTCTCGGCTAGAAAAAATTCCTCCCTCTAAGCCTTTAGCTTTAATCCAACAAAACTTTCAGAAAGGATCTAGAAGTTGCTAGTCTTAATACTTGCAGTACCAGAATTGTAACGCACCTTCTAGTCGCGATCAAGGGCGCACGGAGGTCTCGAATCCTTGAGAGGCAAATATGCCTCTGCAGCGTCTATTATGCTCTCTTTTACCCCGCCCAATCTCTCTGCCTCTCTATCAAAAAAGATTGAGAGGGATTGCCTCTTTGCACCCCCTCCTCTATTCCGCGCGCTCTTTGTCGCAATATAAATCCCGAGTGACAAGACATTTGGAGTGCCCCTCGTATGTAAAAATTCAGCACTCACGATAATAATTAACTCATTTTGTAGAAAATGATTGCAAAAAATGTACCCTGACCTTGTTACTGTTAGTTAGCCAATACGTCGCAAACCTGGATTTTTACCCACGGCCTCAACTACGGCCTCGCAAAGCTCATCGGTGACGCTGTGCGGGAAGACCAAGACCGCCAGTCAGTGCGCGGCAACTGGGACCACATCGCACAGAGCGCCTACAACCAACGCGTCACGCAACCACGCTTAATTGGAGTGGTCCCAGACGCATTGCTTAACAACCCCGATCAGTACCTTCAAGGTCACGGGAAGGTCGATATTAACGTGACCGACGAGTACGAACGTCCACGGCCCAAGTATGAAATGAACCCGAACCACGATGTCTTTGTGTTGGTGAACAATACATCCTACACGGCGACGGCAGTTTTTCGCGGTCAGCTGGAACGCAGCTTGCAGGCCGCGGCGAGTGCGCGGAAGGAGACGGTGAGGACGGCCAACTTGCAGCTGTGTAGGTGAGGTCTGATTTTATTCCAGTTCGCGGTCTATTTGAAGGGCTTATTTGACATATTCGGCTGTTCTTTGGTGACTTACTGAATCTTGCCGCCAAAGTCTCAATATTTTTGCGAAATTACAAACAAATAAGAAGTCAAAATAGAAGTCAAATAGAAGTCAAAATATAATCGGTTTCGAAATCGAAGGGTCGATTTTTTTTATTATAATTACCTATCTATATATCAGGATTTCATGTTGGAGTCTTGGGCTGGAAATCATATCTGCGGCTTCAAAAACATACTGGTAAACAAGTCCGGAAAAATAAAACCGAAAAAACAGCGCAGCAGCAAAATTCAGAGCTGAAGCAATAATCAGGATTCGGGCTTTGTTGGTGGCGCCACTGCTCTCTTTTTGGATTTAATGTTTTCACGGTGTTCCTCTTAGTCAGACTATTGTCAATCAATTGTTTATGTTTTGCAGAGGTCTTCTAGTAAATTTATATATATATCCTGAATAATATTAGTTGGGATAAAAAAATCGAAACTGGCTGATAAATCAGTCAATCAAGCTCGGCCTATTAACACAAAGTGACGCGGCAAATCGTTTTCGTCCTTATTTTTTTCTGAAACCGCAGATGTGTTTTCCATCCCAATGTAAAACTATGATATATGAATCAGTACTTGTGATAAAAACTCCACGCCGATTGTGAGGGAAAATCTCCGTTCTAGCCCAAGTTACAACATCTGAATACAGCGTATCAGATAACTGGACAAACCTGAAGTTTAAAATGGTAGCCATTGATCGATAACTCTTCTTCTTTTTTCCGCATGATGACGTGTCGGGTTTTATTTTGACGCTGCTTTTCTTGAATTTTATTGCCCCTTTATGATAGTCATTTGATGAGTTCCTGCAATGTGTTTTTAGTTACATTTCTTATCCCGAAGTTATAGCTCATGCTAATTGTACAGTATCCTGCTTTCCTGTATCCTGCTATCTAAATCTATAGCTAAACAACGCCTGCTTTCCACATAAGTCTCCTAAATGTGTTTAGTGAAACCGGATGATGATGTGTACGAGCAGTCCGGCGTCATGGAGCCACCGGAAACCTCACAAAAACCGAACTACGCCATTCCGATGGTCTGTATATTGATCCAAGGTGGACCTGCGGAAATCGATCAAGTTTTATATTACCTGAACGACAACGTCCCAGTCATTGTAATAAAAGGGACGGGTCTCATGGCGGATTTGTTGGCATTTGCCTATGAGGAGATTATGGAACGGTAAGAAATATTATTGTTGGAATTCGTTTACTTATTAACTTGAATGTCTAAATACAGGCCCGCTAGAATTAAATTACGAAATTTTAATTTAATTTGTCATTTGTCATTTTGTCATAATCATTTTATTTAAAATGAATGTCCGTAAACATAATTTAATTTGTCTAAACTGATTTCAACTAGAGCAACACTATAGTCGAATTATTGTAATTCGTTAGTGGTGGCCTGGACATTGAGCTGGACCATATTAAGCCGGAAATTGAGAACAAAATGATCCGCTACTTCCCGGCTGAGTTCAAAGACAACGAACCGGAACGGACAGCGTATCTTCTCAAAATCCTCGGTTGCGTTCGTGTCTCCCATAAACAAGACCGCAAGTACATTATGATCTTCGACCTCGCGCTGAGCGACTCGGATCTCGCCGACCTGGATTGGTATATTTTGAAGGCGCTCTTTGCCTGCCAGTCCCAGTTCGGTAAGCCCGGACTAGACTGTGTTTTTTGAATAACCCGTTAACGCCCAATGTTGTTAAATGACGACCAGGCAACCTCCGAATATTCATGCAAAGATGGTTAGAGTGATTTCCCCAAAATCAACTGAATTTGAAAGTTAGTGTATTGGCTAAAATTTAGAGGTCATCTTTTTGTCATTTTTTCCTTGACCAATTGCCGGGCAGAAATTGTCAAACTTAACCAGTTTTTGCTTTTTTTAGTGAATTAAGTCTCCGAAGGCTGTGAGCTGGGCAACATTTCTAAAAATACCTAAATTTTACATTCCTCAAGTTGATCATCTATTATTCATCTCCAAAAATAATTATCTGAATCACATTGCTGACTGGCACGTGATCAGTTCTCAAAAAAGGTGTCCGATTTTTCAGTTTTCATAGGCGGATGTTTCTCTCACCCATCAGTGGACAGGGATCAGCTAAGGAAAAAAAAATCCAAATTCGCCCAAAAAAATGAAAATTAAACTTTTATTAATTGAATGCAACAGCACAAGGGAAAAATACTGTTGGCACTCAAATCGGGTCCGACCTGATATCAGGCGTTAATGGGTTGAAGAGCATTGTCCTCACGGTTGGCTCTGGTTTTTCAGCAATCCACAAGCGAGATATCATCCGGAAAAATTTAATCTTGACGGTGATGTGGAATCGACCTGACTTGGCGAAGAGTGAAATTTTTCAAAGAGACTTTTCCGCTGCCGATTTGAGGGTGAGTCTAACGACATTCTTTAGAGCTAAAGTAATCCTGGAATGCGACTCGTTATCATTTATTTTTTTAATTGCACTATATAGAATATGAACTAACTTTTACTAATCAATTTATTGGAGTACTTTAATTTTTTTCTTCCTCTTTATTTTCCGAAAACTATTCACCAAGCGTCAAGATTTCTCTGCTGTTTCATAGAGAAACTGGAACAATCACACACCGTGCCGTTTGGGGAAGCTCCCCTCAAACGCACGAATTTTATGACGAATGTATTTTTCTTAGATAGACAGGGACATTTTTGAGCAGGCCCTGCTGAAACGGGATCGAGAGGCATTCGTTGACATGTTCCTCCAGCAAGGTTTCCAGCTCAACACATTCGTCACGGCGTCGCAGCTGCGAACGTTGTTCGCCAAAGTTGAAGATCGAGAGTTCTTTGTCACGGTCGTTTGGGAAAGCTTACTCGAAAAGAGTCCAGGTACTGTCAATTTTGTTTTTGTACGAGAACAATGCTCAACGCACGTATTCATTTTTGTCTTACTGAGTATAGAAAAACGTGATATTGTGGCAGTCCAGAGCCGGCATTGATCATTTTCCGACTAACAAATAATGTCTTGAAAGCTAAAAACGTACTAAATAAAAATAATAATGCAATAAAAATAAGAAATGACGAAAATTGGCAGCAATATGTTCGATCGTACGAAAATTGATAATGACTACTCTTTTATTGACGCGTTGTAAACTTCTTCTAAAACTTGTGCTTCTTCTTCTGAATCTTCTTCTACTCAGACTTCTACAACTTCTAAAACTTCTAAAATTCTCTGGCTTCAGCTTCTCCAATCAAGGACAAATTTATCGACATTAAACTGAACGAAATTGTGGAGCATCTCACCGGAATAAGAAATTTTGTTCGCATTAAGGAACTGTCTCAGGACTCACAACGGAACCTCATTGTGGACCATCTAAATTCCGAACGAAAAGTAAGGTGTCCAAAAAATTGTGTTTTTTTTAAAATCCCCTTTTGAATTGCTGATTAGCGCAGTTTTGCAGGCCAGCAACGCCCTTATTGTCTGGGCCGTGCTAATGAACCGGCTGGAGTTGGCGCGGGTGCTATGGAAGTTCAGCGAACATCCCATCCCACTGGCCCTCTTCATCAGTTCCCTGTACAAAAATCTGTCTCGGTTTGCGCCGAGCAGTGAAGTAGAGAAGAAGACCAACGAGAGCGGGGTGATGTTCGGCAGTTTGGCTGTGGACGTGTTACATTTGAGCTATCAGGACGCGACGAATCGGGCGTTCGAGGTGCTGGGCGAACCCTTTGAGGACTTTGAGAATATGACCCCGATGGAGTTGTCTTATCGAGTAGGAAACAAGTGGGTCATGTTTTTATCATATTTGTGCAATGCGCAAGAACTGTATTGGAGATGGGTCCCACTCTATTACTGTAAACTCTTGTTGATGCATGAAGCCATCGGAAAAGTTATATAGAAAAAAAACAGCCGAACAGAATAATCACACAAGTTAACCACTTCTTTTATCTGCAGAACACACCATTTTTGCAAACCTTATTCCAGCCATAATTTAATTATTCCAGCACTACTTTTTTACAAACGTTTTTGCAATTGTGTGGTCAAGAAGACCACACGATACATACAGTGGGATTTATTTAGCATTAAGGAGTCGAAATTTTTTACCACACAGTAATATGACCTCGCTAAAGACTCGTTAAATATATAAAAATAGCCTTACACGAACATCTGTAATCCTAACAAGAACTACTGTTGCGGCAGTTAATTTCTGGACTTAATGTTCTTGAAGAACATATTGACTATAAGTGCGTATATAGATGTATGCCTATCGGCTGTCTGTCTGTTTGTTTGTTTACCTGCCTGTCGGGATGGTATTAATTTGTCAATTAGCCGACGTTAACTCTGACCACCTTTGTGCTAGTTCCTCGTTCCTCTCCCTGTTCTTTATCCTTCGATACACCACTCAACTGCGCGCAGCCCTATATTAGTAGCTTAATTTACAGCCTATATATAATAATAATTTGTCAAATTTTCTCAAACGAAAGATTTATTCCAGACACTTCATCGCTCATCCCTGCAGTCAGCGCTACCTGAACGAGGTCTTCAACGGTGGCATACGTATTGTCAAGGGTCCCGGCAGTTTCTATATTCCGGACTTTCTCAAGCTGGTCCTCTCCGCTTGCCTCGTCTTCCCCATGTATTTCTGGGTGAGTTTTCCGCGACTGGAAGCCAACGCCCGCAACAGCAGAGAAAAGCAAAAGGGCATTCTCGCGGGGACTTATCCCGTGACAGCCGAGGGTAACATGTGTCCCTTCCCCGCCATGTTGATTCCAAGCGACAAGAACGTCATCCCACTGGCTGCGGAAATGGTCCAACTCGTCCACAAGTCATCCGGTGCGGCTTGGAATGGGAAAAAATGATCATAATAAATTAGTCATAATAAATTCACAAGAAGGCTAAATTAAACCACATTCTTAAGATCAAATTTCAAATTTTCTGAAATACTAATGAAGTAATAATTTAATGTTAAAATAATAATTTAGTTAATCCATTGATAACAATAAACCTAATATTAGCTGCAAAATAACAATCTGGTAATGACACAGACTATTTAGTTCTACTTTTCTTCATTTTATAAAATCCCAACAATAAGTTATTTAACCATATTAAATAAGTAAGCACCTGGCTTATAAAAATGATTTAGTCAATTAATTTTTAGCGAAACTTAGCCGTACTTGAGACAATTTCATAGGCGGAACACAGAATTACCCTGGTTTATATTATGCTAATAGAGTTATAATCAGGATGATTTTCAGAATTGATTTCATCCGTCACGATATAAAAGATTTTCTTGGCAGAATTTCAGAGTTGGGAACACTGGAAGATTTCATTTTCCCTCATTTTGAATGTAAAACTTTGATTTTGAGAAATGGTTAAATTTAAAAAATTCAACATGACATTTTTTTAACTCAATTTGAGATCGATTGGCATTAGCAGAATCTTTTTCAGACGTTAAGAGGTGGGATTACAGGTCATTGTCAAGCCCGACCGGAAACTTACGAGTGATATTGAAATTCTACGCAAAAAGTGTTCATATCCTGACCGATTACATTAATTCGAAAATTATCATAATTATAGCTCTATTAAAAAATTAAAGACCGGAGACACTATGGGTTCCCCTTCTGAAATCGTCCCAAGTTACTGATGAAACAATAATTTAAAAATTACAGACTAACATTTTTAGCTTCAGTTTGTTCTGTTTTGTTTGTAGCTAATTTGAGTTTTCATCAACATTAGGTGTTACGGGCTTGTCGCAGAACGCCAACTCCACACTGTATGTGTCGGACCCCTCGAAGGAGGACCCTTACGTGGCGATCATTCAGACGGTCACTTCAGACGTGGGAGATAAGTCGTTGCGGAGATTGAGAAAGAGCAGCCATTATCCGGGCGCGGTTCAGTGGAATAGCTGCTGGAACCGCTTAAAGCTGTGCTGCTTCCCGAAAAAGCGCTTGTTGGCGGACAATCCCTTGACCGAAGTCACAACCGTTCGGAAACTCGTGTGTCTGTGGAATGCGCCCATTACGAAGTTTTGGATGTACCAAGTACGTCTCTTCACATAATAATTGTGTGAGCTGAGAGATGGCAAAGTATACTGTAAATTATACTGTAAATTCAAAGTTCCGTGTACTTGTCATATCCGGTCATAAAATACATTGGAAGAATAGAATGATGGCGTTGCTGTGTCGTATATGAAACAATTATCAAGACTTTATTGGTTAAATTATGTAATAATTATGTATATTCCATTTTCCAATCCACTCCTACAGTTGAACTACTTCAGTAATTTATAATATATTTTATTATTTTATGTGCAAACAAAAATGAGCAGTTACATTGACAGTGACTAAATAAACCTTTAGACCAACAAGGAACAATGTACGTGCAATTAGGCAAAACACTATATTTTTATTTATATTTCTTATATTAAAATCTGGCTTTAGCTACTTTAAAAAGTGTTTTGTTTTTTGTCCAATTTTGTTACACAAAATTGTTCAAAGAATACTGTATTAGTACTGAACTGCATTGTACTTGAGTACACAACCAGCACAGCACATGTTTTTGTACGTGCCGTCAATCAAGCGCTCATTCAATCATTCAATCAAGCGCTCATGCTATGGCAGTGTACGTGCGCCAATTGAGATCTTCCCGAATTTCTCCCCGTTCAACGGGAAACTCTTTGCCGCGAGTCATATTTTGAAAAATCATGTTAGGGGACATGGTATTCAAACAAAAAGTTTGGTCAAGATCAAAAAGTTGCACTGGTGATTGTTCCCTTGTGAGTCGGAACCAGGACCCTTCACGGTAGGGCCAGAGGGCAAAGTGTTCATCTTTCAAGATTGAACCCAAAATTCGGCATCTTATCCCAGATCATTTTGAAACTTGTGGGGTCTGGGGGTCTGATTTCTAGGGGCTCCTGGTATTTCAAAACGTTTTCAGTTTTCAAAAACATCAGTTTTTCATCAAATTTGGACCGTTCTCGAAGGTTTTGAACCTCCAGTTCGTATTTATCAATAGGGACTTTAACAGACTTCAAATTTGAACGAAAACTAATGTTTTTGAAAATGTTTTGAAATCCCAGGGAGCTCCTAGAAATCAGACCCCCCACATCCCAACAAGTTTCAAAATGATCAGGAACAAGAGGCCGAATTTTGAGTTCAATCTTGAAAAAACAATATTTGGACTCTGCCCACCCACTGGCCCTACCGTGAGGGGTCCTGGTTCCAACCTGTAAGGACCCTAAACGAGCCTCTGCAGAATAGTATACGGTTTCTGCCGAAAACGTTGCTGAGGATTGAAAAAAAACCATTCTAATCATCCATTGCCTCACTCCCAGCGTGTGTTGGTCAGAAATTTAAATTCTTAACCATTTCGCTGCCTGTACGGAGCATTTCGCGTGCTATCAAACGTTCGCCTGATACGAAGACATGCATTTTGCAGCTGAATTACTGGTGCTTCTTGGCGGTCTTCAGTGTGGCCACTTTCCTGCCGGGCTGTGGGGAATTCGGCCTGGACCTTGCGCTGTGGGTGTGGACGTGGCTGAACCTGCTCGAATTCATTTGTCGGTAAGTGTATCCCGGACGGTGTGGCACTGTGGCGTATCATGGTTTTTCAAATTGGGGGGGGGGGATTAACTGGCTATTTGAATCATGGGTTTTTACACTTGAAAAAATTCCATAAACTCGGCAATAGATTGACCAAGCTTCTTAGCTTACACACACGTGACCATGGCGAATTTCCACTTTCAGGCTACAGTAAAATTCCAAATCCAGCAAATATCAGTTCCAACTTCCAAACCTGTGCACCAACCTGGAATTACAGTTCTTTTTCCAGCTCCAAATTTTTGGAATTGGAACCATCTGTTTTCTGGATTTGTTTTTGCAAAGTTATTCATCTTTTTCTCAGCCTCCTTTCTGGGCTTTTCTTCTCAAAAAAATTATTCCCAAGTACTGCAAAAAATATTTTTAACAGACGAATTTTTTTGCTGTTCTTCCTCTTTTTTTAAATTGACCAGTTGGGTTCTCAATAGGGCCAATGATTCTGGTGACAGGCTGACTTTTGTTCGTCATGCTAGAACCCATTCAATTTATCCGTTCCACCACCACCGAAGCGCCCTCCAATTTCCTCCACATTCCCGCACGAATTTCTCCGGAAAATGGTGGTCTTACGACGCCCACAACCGATGGGTTATCCGTTCAAACATTTTATGAGTCGCTTGTCTTCCAAAACGATGTCAAACCAACGCAAACTGCGGATCACTCTCAAGCAAGCCAACTCATCAATCAAGCAACCGCTGCTTCAGTGAATCACTCCAGTCGACCATTCATCAATCAATCAACCGTTTCTTCAGTAAACCCTTCCACCCAGCAACTCATCAATCAATCAAACGTTTCTTCAGTGAACCCTTCCACCCAGCAACTCATCAATCAAGCAAATGTTACTTTAGTGCAGCATTCTATTCAACAATCAGCTGATCAAGCAAGCACTTCTTCAGTGAAGCGCTCAACCCGGCAATTGATCAATCAACCACCGACTTCCCCCTCGCATCTCGCCATTCCAAAAACTCCCCGTCGCACCAATATTCCTTCGGACAGTCGTCACCACGCCCTCCTAAAAAAGCTCACCGTCAGCGACCTTCTCCAAAGTGCCGCGGAAAACAACGTCCCACGCCTGGCCCAATACATCGCCCTCGGCTTCGATCTCAACTCCGCCGACATGTTCGGCTGGACCGCATTGATGTGCGCCTCTCAACGCGGCAGTTTCGACGCGGTCCGCTGCCTCATCACCTCCGGCGGCGCGGATTTCACCCGACGCAACACGAAGAACCAAAGCGCCGCAGATCTGGCCGCCATCTCCAGGCAGTCCGCCATCGCGTCCTACCTCTGCGAGCTGGAAAACTACGAACTTTTCGACGTGAAACTCCCCCTGAAGGAGGTAGAAAAAGACGAAGAAGTGGTTACCCAGCCGTTTTTTTGCAGTGTCTGCGGAGTGACGTTTGAGCGGACCACGGAGGAGGAGCACCGGACCTCGATCCTCCACCAGTTGCACACCGGATTTGCTCCCGGTAAGACCGCCTCGTATGGGCTGCCGGAATCGAATGTGGGTTTCCGGCTGATGCGCCAGAGCGGGTGGGACTCGGAGAAGGGGTTGGGCGCGGCGGAGAACGGTAGGAGGTACCCAATCGCTACGGTGTTCAAGCGTGATCGGCTGGGCCTGGGCCGAGCGGGGAAGGAGTCCCCGAGGGTGACGCACTATCCGCATCAGCTGGAACGGGAGGGGAAGGTGAAGCCCGCGGATGGGGCGGCGACGAAACGGGATATTACGGCGAGGTTGGCTCGGTCGAGACGGAAAGAGATGGAGTGGGGAAGGACCTTCAATGGGCTGTAGTTTCTATCTTGCTGTATGGACAGTACTTCGTCTTTCTGTTGTTTTTTCTCGTTAGTCTCTTCAGTTTTGGAGTGTTACCCGACAATGGAGAATATTTACATACTTACAGCATAAGTATTAGACATGTTTTTCACGGTCTTGGCGAAGGGAAAGTTCGGTGTTTTCCCTGATCTTTTTCGCATATGTGACATGTATAGGCAGTAATGATGCGAAGCATGGATGACAAATTTGACAAAAATAAATGAACCTACGTCAGAGAGCTGAATGTGCACGGCAAACAGGTTTCCTGTGGCAATTGAGCTCGCAATGTGTTTCGGGAATTACACATTATCGATGGGCAAACTTACTGACTGATCGCTGCGATATGTATAACTTTTTGAATATAAATATTCACCTACTGTAACATGTTTGGAAAAAGACATTTATTACGTGCATACGTTTTTATTTTCGTGCCAAAACAAAATATACAATAAGTCATGGCAAAATAAAGTAAACCAATAATCTAAGTTAATACTTATATAAAGACTATTTTTTCAAATCTAATGTTTCAGTTTACCCAAAAAAAAACAAACAAACAAACAACAAAAACGCCGTCGTCATTTTACTAAATACCTGGTTGGACAACCCCGCCCCCCCCCTTGAAAATGACTTAGGTAGTTTGTTTAAAAGTAGGAGACTTGGTTACTAAGAAATCGGCAGTAAACTAAATATCTACTTAAAATAGTATTAATCGACTAAAAAAATTAGTTGATCAATTAAATTGTTTGCTATCCTTAATCCTATTGCAGCTCACGATGCACCATGATTTTTCTCTTCGCAGGACCTACTTCGAGTACGGACGACGACGAATGATGTCCATCGGCTGGCGTCTGGTGGAAATGCTCCTCATTGCCGCATTCCTTCTCGCCTTTCTCTTCTCCCGCCTTTTATCCCAATGGGCACCTGCCCGCTTCACCCTCGAACTCTATGAGACTAAAATCTTAATGTGTGTCGGTAAGCCTGTCGAATAAAAACCTCCTCGTCCTGCAGTTGTCAATCTAAACTTTGCAAACTTAATTTATCGATCCTCATTTAGCGATGCTCTTCTTCTACTATCGTCTCGTCTTCACATTCTTCCCCATCAGCCGGAAACTCGGCCCAATGTTGGAAAAAATTAAACTCATGACGTCGGTCGATTTCGTTGTGTTCCTAAAAATGGTTCTGCCCTTTATGATCGCCAGTGCAGTGGCCATGCAGGCGTCCCTCTACCCGGACTACCCCATTGGATGGGAAAACATCCGGATGACTTTTCATCGGGCCTTCTTCGCGTTGTTCTTAACACCGGCCAGCGACCTGCAAGTGGAGAATTTTGGCCGCTGTGAACAGCAAACAATTTTGTTTGGAGGGAAAGATGCCCCGTCCAGACCCGGTGTCTGCTGGGCTGGTACCAACAGCAAGCATGACTGTCCAGTTGTGGGCTTTTCCTCGTACAGCATTGTCATCCAGTATTCCATCATTTTGAAGATGATTCTGGTCACTTTGCTATCTGCAATGTTTTAGTAAGTGGAAACTGACAGACGAACAAATCATACAGATATTCAGACATATAGAAAAATAGACAGACAGACAGACAGACAGACAAACACACAGACAGACAGACAAACACACAGACAGACAGACAGACAGACAAACAAACAGACAAACAGACACGAATAAACAGACACGAACAGGCAGATAGACAGGCAGATAAAAAGATAGGCAGACTGGCAGACAGACATAGACTGTAATTGCACAAAGTATTTTGTGTTTTTTTTAGCAATACATACAGTGGCATCGACAGGGAAGCTGATTCCATTTGGAAGTATCAGCGGTACCAACTCGTACTAGATTTCTCGACGAGACCCACGTTTGCTGGACCGCTGTCGCTTGTAGCGTACTCAAGTCGATTTTGCGTCAAGTACTACAAGGCTCTACAGTTAATACTGCGGAAAGCGCTGGGAAAAAATGTAATTTTTAGTTGAAGGATGCAAATGTTAATGCGCTTTGCTTATCGCGATTGGTCTTATAAAACTGAAAATATTATTACGACTATCGAAATTCCAAGTTAAATCATTTTAATGCACAATTCCATGAGCATGAAAGTTATCTGTAAATTAAAGCTATAGAAATAATTAAAAAGCGGAAAATAAAAATGTTAAGAAGATTTTTAGAATTATAAATCTCTTTCAGTTGTATTGTATATTTATTTGCAGATAGAGAAACCACCCAGAATATACCCGAGAAAGGGTGAATTCTTTAAGTACTGGAAAGCCATGGTGAGGGAACACTGTCGCAACACTGACCTCGCGTTGAAAAATGCAAACCTCGCGAAAGAACAGTTTAAAAAGTATGTCCTGTTTATTTTGCGAAAATCTCCAGATTTCGTATTTTAAAAAGAACGCATATGTTTAGGATCCAGGGCATGGATGAAGAGCTCAACCGGCACAGGAGTAACTGGTACCGCCTCCGGGAGCGCATCATCGCGATGGAGAAAAACATTGAGGTGATGAAACGAGCGATCATCAAGGAACCACCGTCCGAAGTGGTCAAAGATCCCACTCCATCTGCTGTCAAAGCTGAAGAAGACCCGTCTGCAGTCAAAGCTGAGGAAGGGCCGGCTGAACCGGTGAAGCCGCCAGCTGCTGATGTCTGAACAGATCTGATTGCTGTGTTCTATGTACCTGTTGTTTCTGTCTTGCACATAATTTAAGAATGCCATCTCTTTGTATATGCTTTTTCAGTTTCACTGATCCTCTTCTATAGCTAGTGTAGTCCAGCTAGTCCGCAGAGCACAGACTTTATTTCTGTTTTCTAGAACGCCCCGGAGTATTAATAAATATTCAGACCTTTCATAATCACTGGCGAACCTTTTCGGTAAATAGATTCAAATAGCACTGCAAACATGTATTACAACTTTTAAATTGCACCAAACTTAAATAAATAATAAACATTTAGTTATTTTCTATTTGCAAGCAAATTTACATGTGTCGCAGAGAATTATTGATTATGTATGGCAAAAGCTGAGATTATGAGACTTCGTAGTTTTGTGCATTTTTCTTTTTTAGTCAGCTAAAACTGAGTAACTATAAACATTTTATTTACTCTTTTAAAAACAAGGATTTTTAGTTTAGTTTTGTTAAATTAGCTTACTAGTTTTGATTTTTTTAATGTGTCCCAGTTAAACTAAATCTTTGGTAATTAATACTTTTACCGTAATTTTTTTAGGCACTTAAAAACTTAAGACCAAAAAATGAGAAACAGAACGCTCAGTTTAGTTTTAATTTTGCCATGCATGTAGTTATATGTATATAGTTAGTGATCTTGCAAGAACCGAATGGTTGCGGAGGCGACAGACAAGGCATAATGTTGATCTTGATCGGTACATTAATCGACCGGTCAGTGAATCAATCAGAGGTGTTCCCAATTTTTCTGTTGCCATAGCCAGAGCTCGAGTGTCGTTAAAAAATGTCTCCCAAATACGCTCTTATTTATTCCGTAATTGTAAATAATAATACCAGGGTAATCAAGTGCTAGTTGAGCATTTGCGGACCAGGCCACGCCCACCACCACAAAGTGACGTACGAGAAAAGACCGAGGATCGGGCTGTCAAAGAGCAAAACCATCACCACCCGAACAATCACATTGCCGTCGTGGAACAGAACGTTGTATGCGACGGACTGGAGAGTTATCAGCAGGGAGATCATCAGCAGAGCACCACGGATGACCCTTATGCAGTGCGGAAAGGTGAGCCGGGGCCAAGCGACTTGGCCGTCGACCCAGGGGTGCATCTTCAATACCAGAATCTGTTGGAAGAGTGCGTAGACCGTCCAGGCGAATTGTGAGAACGCCCAAACCAGCGCGATCCATTCGCGGGAAGCGTGTAGGTCACTTTTGCATCGTGCTGTGTCGTCAGTTTGCTTTGCGGACGAGTTCTCGGTGACGGTAGATGCAATTGAACGATGGGAAGGGCACCAATAGTTGTCCGATGGCGAAACGGGCGTATCCGACTAAAGAATTCAGAACAACCGTTCATCCGATTATCGTAGTGAAGCAAAAATAAGGAGTGGGGATTTTGCCAACCCTATGGACAATTTTCCAGTGACGAAAACCGAATTTACCTCACTCTATTTTATCCTCTATAAACTTGCCGGGATGTTACTAATCTAATTTTTCTATTTTTATTTTGAAAATCTCTAGAGACTATAAAAGCACTAGTATATTTATGTCTTTTATTTTTTTATTCATTTATGTTATTTTTTCTATCGGGGCTCTGAATAATTAACTGCCTGTTCTGAGCCGGAAATACATACGTGCAAGTACATAAATTGCTCATTTGCTCCGTCCCTAAGCTCTGACACTATTTCTGTTGATGTCAATAGATTGACTGTGAAAGAAGCAAATATTAAAGGGCACCTTAAATTAAACGCCTTCTGTGGAGAGTAGTTGTTCTATATACAGGCAGAATCAATAACAATGGAAATGTCGGTTTCTGTGAGACATTTCAGAGTTAGAAAAAGTGCTAAAGTACTTTAAAGCTGAAGTACAATATATAATATACCACTATGTTACAACCACAAAATAAGTCAATTCTGTGTTGATTAATACAGAAAATCATTTTCAGTTAGCGTGAATTGATAAGTGGCTCGTAAATATTTGCCTTACCAAATGAATTCCAAACACGAGGACGATGATTGCAGATATTATAGCGAAGATTAAGAAAAATAAACCAAACCCACGGCCGGTCGTCTTCCAGAGCGCTGATTTCAAGATCACTCGAGCCAACCGACGCCCGCTGCACAGCGACCGACGACTGCACAACTCTTTGTCCGACATCATGACTGTGCAGTAAACGTAAACTTAAAAAGAGAATCGAGCCAGTGGATGAAATGGAAATATAGTCACCTAAAATACATTCACTTATGGTTATGTGAGGCAGTCCGAAATTCAACATTGGTTCGGCGCGGTACGTGATGCGTGGAACGACCATTTGACAGTTCCTGTTCCGAGAAAAGAAGTGTCAAGAAAACGATAATGCCTTGACCTGGGACCACACCCTAGTACCCTGGCTGGTTAATAAACGGTACCCAAAAGCGCTCAATAAGGCCACCCGATGCTTTGTCTATTTCATAATGAAACTGTATTTTGCACCATTTCTTGGAGTATATACGTACATGTTTGGTAGAACTCTTTAATCTATCAAATTCCGGTACCAGGTTTACCCAGCTTTGACCCATGTAACAACGTTTTACCATCATGCAGTTTCGTTCAATTAAAGGGGATGGGGTCAAGTTTCGAACTTTGTTTTGGATGATTATGCAAACTTGCCTGTGCCTCTACCAAGGCTTCTCCCTCTTACGTTTTATATCAAGCTGATAAAAAGTCTCTGAAAAATGAGCATCTGGAACTAGTTCGCTCCCATGTCCGTTAATTAATCATCAAAACAATCAATTGGTCAGTTTTAATCACCGCGAGACCAAAATTTGGTACTGGTGGCTGACCACTGACACACTATGGCCATTAAGCGGGTCTACATGAAAACTACAAAAAAAGAACCAAAAATGGAAAACTACGAAATCCAACTTAACGAAAAGTGAAAACACAGAAAAACTGAATTCTTCAAAGAAAGGAAAACTACGAAAGTTGATTTTACTAAAAACGAAAAAAGAAATAAAAATTATTTATTTCTTTTACTGTGTTCATAGGCATGTGTATGACTTTTATGTACGCCCTATATTGTACGGGCAACGGGGTAAGAACATAGAAGGACACAACCCTGCCCATTCCTTCCCTTTTGCCGTTTCCTTCCGCGCGCTATCAGAAGCTCAATTTCACGTTCCACCGGTCAAAACAAGCGAAAGTCATGTCGTAAGGGGGCACACAAAGAGAAAACTGAGAAGAACAATGGAAAGGAGAATGTTCCGGGAAATACATGCTATACATCTTCATAGAAGAAAGGGTCCACATTTGTCAGATGCACAAGGCACATTTTCCTTTGCGAAAAGGTTAATACTCATACTTTTAACACCCAAAATATAATATCTTTAGTTGATTAAATATTTTTCACGTGTAGCCGTTGTTTGCCGCGATAAGTCTGTTAGTAATTATTTATATTATATTATATATATTATATTGAGCTCATACATATTTAAAAAAATAAAAAACGAGTTCAAGCATGTCTTTTCAATATATCCTAAAATTTTAATTTTTTGTGTTGTTTACTTTTAGTTTATTCAATTTTCGTAGTTTTCCGTTGTTTTACTGTTCGTTAAACTGAATTTTCGTAGTTTTCATGTAGGCCATTTAAGTGAGCGAAGAAATGCAAAGCTTGTGAATGTTGCCATTGTCTAGTTAGTCTGTTGGTCCCGTCTGGAAGTTAATAGTGCAAACCAATTCATTCGTATTTTATCAGTTTTAGTCATCTGACAGCATTCAACATCTGACCTAAGAGAACCAAAAGCACGTCAAAATGGCTGACGTTAACAACTTTCGACGGACATTGATCACTTCGTAAACAAAGTCTACAGTAATTTCAACTTTTTCAGTATCCGCGACTTTCAAAACCGAATTGTGTTCTTCAAAATCTGCTAATTCGTAAAGCGAAGGTAAAGCTAAAGGTCGATCTCTGTATCATCATTTTATATCGTATGCTTCTGGTCGTTAAGGTTTTAAGGCAAGTCTCGATTCGTTGCCCGATAACAAAAAAAGTGTGTGTCCGGTAAGGAAGCTTTGATGTCGCAGGCTAAGCATGAGACCCTGGACCGAAATTCACATGTGCGAGTGCCTGAGATAAGATATTGTTTTTTCAACAAAAACCAAAAACGGCGACAAATTCGTGATTATCTACCGCACGAGGAAACCGTCCTATACCTAGCCACCCCTTTTCGTGGCCTATTCCTAGCCACTGTGCAACCGAAGTAGATAATTCAGTGTTCCTAGCTCAAAGAAAGTAACGACAGTATATGCAACGGCCTTCAAAGTCGAACAAAATGGCGTCCAGTAAACATTTTTTCAATGGGAACTTTTCATGACAGAAATACCGCAATAGAAAGAGAATCAGACAGAAAAATGACTGATGAATTTCAACTAGAATCGAAGGAGGCGCTGCGTGAGGCCCATGTCCTCTTCTGGCCCTTGCGATCTCTTAGGCCAATTGGACGGTCAAGAAATCGTCCAATTAGCGGGAAAAGAAACGAGCGACTTCTTCCCGTTCACTCATTTGTGGCTCCAGCTGGCCTGAAATTGACTAGCAAGAACAAAACAGCATAACAGCAGAAGAATCGCCAATCACTGAACATAAAAAATAACAGCCGATTAAATCATCCTGTCCAAAGTGAATTTATTCAATCACGAAAAACGCGGCTGCATTGTTGCTGTTGCATCCGTCGTTCTTCAGACGAATAACGCGGCGCCAAGCTGATTGGGTCGCCCACTGATCGTACACGTCCAGTCCTCCGGCCGCAGCCGGACCGATGAAAATGGCGGCGTGGCCCCTGTACGACCCATCGGCGTTGCAGAAGGTGGCGATGGCGGTGCCTGGCGGCGTGCTGGCTGTGACCGCCGCTCCCTTGCGCCATCGCGTGGTCTG
>LRSR01004998.1:0-10790 GCA_001579985.1 Hypsibius dujardini | reverse complement strand
TGGCGAACATCACGTCTCTCCAGTAGTCACTGGACGTCTGCATGCGTCAGCCAGTTCCGGTCGTCCCCGTGAAGGTCTGACACCATTCAAACCGCTGTACCTGTAACCCAAGCCCAAGATACAGTACCATGCGGATTGCTATCCAGAATAGTATCGATAGGTCGTTTCAATCTCAAGGAAAAACGTCTTACCGATACTCTTCTGACCAGCTCCCGCGCAGACTTCAACGGGTGCACCTGGGATTTCCACGCACTACCTGCCCTTTCTGGCTCTTCACGTGCGAGCCGAAAAATAAATTGCCAGCGAATGAGTTCATCGATTCCGGCGGTCCACGGCGTAGAAGCGCACATTGATAATAGTTTTGTTACTTTTCAGACTTATGCGTCTGAATGAGGATGACCCATTATATTCCTGTTGCTTTGTTCCAGAATTGAAAGGAAGAACAAAATCGACATGACATCCCACTTCATTCAACAGTTACGTCTGCTAGCCGTGCCAACTTTGCCGGGGAGTGCTTTATTTTGTAATATGTAATTGAACGAAGCGGAAATCGATTATGCAAGTTGGAAATTGTCTTATCTGTCCACCAGTCTGTCTGTCTGTCTGTCTATCTGCCTATACCCTAGACATTATAGTCTGTTCCTCGGTCTGCCTACAGATCTCGTTGCATTCCTTCGTGACCGACTAGTGAGGTTTCTGCCTGCCTGTTTGTCTGGCTGTCTGTCTGTCTTTCTGTCTGGCTCTCTGTCTATCTGTCGGTCTGTCTGTCTGTCTGTCTGCCTGCCTGCCTGGCTGGCTATTTGTCTCTTTTTTTGTCTATCTATCATCTCTCCAGAGTCAATATGGATGGACCTGCCTGTCTGCTTGACTGCACGTGAAATGGGCAGACAGGGAAATCAGTGGTCCTCTAGCCTTCCCTTCTACTACGATATAAATACCTTACCGGAAAAATCAATAATTAATCAGGTAAACGGCATCCCCGCACAGCCAAGAACGGTGCGGGTAACCAACCTTGGATTCCTTTTCGACTCAATAGCACAACCCTAACTCAGCTTTCCAAGTGGCCTCACATTAAGTATACACAACATGTCAGTCCGATTTGCCCCCAATAACCTTGCTTCATCATCGACCGAGCTCGATGGCTTAGTCAGTACCTCGCCTCAACTCGTGTGCCCTTTTGAGGAGATCGCGTTTCACGCCTTCGCCTAATTTGGCTAATCAGGATTTGGGTCTTTCTTTCTCTCCCTATAGAGGCGCTGAAAATGGATCCATTCTCCTTGGATAAGGATGAAACACAACGGGATGGCCGCAAGGCTCCCTCTCCTCCGCCGGGGAGTCGTCGCCGGCGCGACGGCGGCGGCGCTAATCAGCCGAGAGTGCCCAAGAACGACGAAGAGGAATCGGTGTTTTCATTTTCGACCAGCCGGCAACCGGCAGCCGTTATTGGAGGTAGGTTGAAGGCTCCCGGATAGATGCCTGTGGCTGTATATATTATACATACCCGACTGAGTTGAAATTTGATTATGTTTTTATTAGCACGAAAGTCAATTTAATTCGCTTAATAATTCCACTACTCGCTCCTGCCAGCTCGCTGTAAAGTGCAGGTCGTGGAATAATTCACTTAGCCTGTCCGCCTACATGTGTATACGGACGCGACAGATTACTGGGTGGCAGAGTTCGAGCCACTCTTTACTGGACGCAAGCAAAGTGGGTGGTCCGAGTTTGAGCCAAACACCCAGTATTGTGGCCATGTGTGTGAAGATATACGGACGCGACCAGAATCCTGGGTGGCAGAGATCGAGCCACTCTTTACTGGACGCAAGCAAATGGAGTGGTCCGAGTTTGAGCCAAACAGCCAGTATTGTGGCCATGTGTGTATATCCCGATGCGATTGTCTCCCTCAATAGGTGACCCGGTTGACTGCATTAGCGGCGTGTGATGAAGGGCTTTTCTCTTTTTCCATCCACTCCAGGTACTACTGGTAGAGCGGGCTTACCGGGGAGGCAGCGCTTGACTTCCACAACAATGTACCAGGACGATGAGGATGAGTTCGGCTTTCTAGAAACGAAGGTATGCTTCCTCGTTCATTTTTAAAACTTCCAGCACGATCTGTCTGAGTCTGGATGACTGTGCGTTGATTTGAGGGAATCTGTAGTGTTGGTGTTTTTGTTGGATAGCCGATAATGTCAGACTCGCTGTCGCCGTTACCGAGACCGAAGAAGGTGTCATCTGGTCCGCAAGATGAGGATATCTTGTCGTTCGCGGATGAACCGATCAATGAGGATGAGCCAAGGTAAGGGCTGTGAAGACCGACAGATACGCACATATGCAGACATACAGACAGACAAACAGACAAACAGACAGACAGACACACAGACACACAGACACACAGACACACAGACAGACACACAGACAGACACACAGATAGACAGACTGACAGACAGACTGACAGACATACAGATAGACAGACAGATAGACAGACAGATAGACAGCCAGAGAGACAGAGAGACAAACAGGCAGGCAGGCAGGCAGGCAGGCAGGCAGACAGACCGACGAACTAGTTCGAACTAATACTCGAATTACTTATGTTTCTGTCTGTTCTAATAAAAATTAAAGGTATTTTCGGGAATCCCGACCAACATCGAAAGCACCAATGCGCGCAGTTCGGGTAAGTGAAATTTGAAATGACTGGAAGTATGGAAGTAGTCAACGGTCCTTTCAATAAGCATGGCCGATTTTGTTATCGCTTCTTAGCCCGGTGTGGAAAAAGAGGACTCAAATAAGCGAAACGACGAGCTGCGACGGCATTTTCTTCGCCGTCACGGCGATCGGAAGGTTTCGGATGTACCGTCGGATCTCGCGGAAAAAGACGTGTCTGAATCATTTCGCACACTGGTAGGTGAACTGTAATTTAACTGAAGGCGAGACGCAATTTCTTTCTTAACGCGATCTCACAAGACAAGTGTTATTTCATAACCATTTGATAGCTTACCCAGGGTTATCCTCATTGCAGGACCAGGTAGATGCATCGCCTAATCCACCGGGAGTAAATGAGAAAATCGATGCATTCCTGGAGGAAATGAAACGAGCCGCCCCACGTGGCTCTTCCTTGCCGTTCAATAAGTAAATGCACGTTATGGCGTCATCCACGCGGCCATACCTGCAGTTTGGTCTGATAGCCATATTTCTACTCCCCACGTTTGTCTGTCTGTCTGTCTGTCTGTGTGTCTGTGTGTCTGTCTATCTGTCTGTCTGTTTGATATGTTTTTCTTTGGGTTTGTTTCAGTGTCATGCCCAATTCCGAGTCGCTCATGCAGGCGTGGCCGGCCGATATGGAGCGCCTGCTTCGGTCACCGGAAGGCCTCTTGACAGGCTTGGACTGCACATTGGAGGAGTATACAGACATCATCTGCGGTATATTGAGCTGTTATCTGAATACCATTATTTTCTGTAGAGGATTCAGACTTGGAGAATGTCCAAATGGATCTCGTTCCCTTTACAGCATTGTTCGGTATCCCGATCTACGAAAGCCGAATTGAGGCGCTACACCAGTTGTTTACACTCTTCGTGGACTTCAAAGACATTTCCTCATAATTTGATGACATAGGTCGATTTTTTAAAACTTACGACTTTAACATGTCTTTACAGACAGTACACGAAAAATATTACCGGGATCATGCACAGCAACGCTAATATTTTACGCGTGTTCGGTCAACTTACACACGTGGCCAGATTACTGGGTGGCCCGAGTTCGAGCCATTCTTTAGCTGGGCGTAGGCAAAAGTGGGTGGTCCGAGTTTGAGCCAAACACCCAGTTTATTGTGGCCATGTGTGTAATCATCTACACGCGTGGCCAAAATATTGCACTAACCGAGTTGAGCCATTACACTCGTTCGACGCAGGCTATCGTACACAGTCCCGAGTTGAAGTGCTTAATTCGGTCAGCACAAGGGTTTTTATCACGTATGTAATACCAGTCTCTTCTTGTATAATGGTGATTTGAACGCCCATTAAAATGAAGAACCTTGCATGCAAGTCAATTTTCAGTTCGTGCTGAGACCATTCGATAGCACATCCGGAAGAGGGAGACCGTATTAGGCTAGCTGTTTTTTCAATAAAGAATCAATTCACTCCACACATCGTCACTTGTCCGTCCCGTCAACGCCCACACCCGCTGCTGATCCGTTCCGCCCACACCCGCTGCTGATCCGTTCCGCCCACATCCCGCTGCTGATCCGTTCCGCCCACACCCGCTGCTGATCCGTTCCGCTCTCACCCGCTGCTGATCCGTTCCGCCCACACCCGCTGCTGATCCGTTCCGCCCACTGTCCCAATTTGAATTTTAACCAATCCATCAATCAACCCATCACTTTCGTTTAATATTTTGCTAAATCAAGCCAAATCAGCTGACATTTCCGCTCCGATCATTTCTATTTTTCTAATCCTTCTTTCTACCTTTATTTTCCACTAATTTCATAGTTTAAAGCTAAAATCCCTTTAATTTATCCCTGCCAAACAACATGTAGGCTACCCTTCTCCCACCATCCAAATTCTCAAATCAAATGAAGCCCATCAAATCAACCATTTTTTCTTCATCTTCACTTTCTGCTACCTCTCTTCCATTCCTCATCCTTTTCTCCATCTCCTTGTTTCCCTTTGCCCGCACGGAAATTCGCAACATCCAAGGCATCGATGCCCACTCGTTGACGGTGTCACTGAATGCCAGCGTCACGTTCCGCTGTGAGGGCACGGGCCAGCTGGCGGATCTGACATGGCGAGGCCCCTCGGGACAGCCATTGTTGTTCCCAGGCAGCAGCAGCGACGACCGATCCGAGGATGATCCACGCTATCGCATCGATGAAACGGGAGCATTAACGGTGCTGGATGTGACCCGTTACGATGCCGGTGAGATGGAGGGGAGAGAACTGTTTCGGGTTGATGCATCATTGTGGGCTTTGATTGATTGTTGATTTGTGAAATGTGAAATCGCAGGCTGACAATCTGCCAATCAAGCGAAAGAACTCACTTGGGATCGGGTTGATGCATCATTGTGGGCTTTGATTGATTGTTGGTTTGTGAGATGTGACATCGCAGGCTGACAATCTGCCAATCAAGCTAAAGAATTCACTTGTAAAGATGTTCAAAGGATTAATTCAGGATCCCCTTTCACCATTTTTTTTAGATAGTTTTATATTTATGATGAACAACGAAATTTACTTGGCCGGTGTGGTACTAGAGAATGTTTTTCGGCGGAATTTCAAAGTTTCATTTTACACTGTAAACGTTCCATTCCTAATTGATAGGTTGATTGATTGATTGGTCCAGCACTCGTTCAGTGCAGTCAATTGATTGAGTATGCTGATGTAATGTTTAGATTGATGGACTGGTTTTGATTATATGCGTCACATAGCAAATGAATCACGTTCAAAGGCTTGATATATGATATTTTTTATTTATTTATGTTTATTGATTGGAGAAATTAAAAATGGAATTCGAAACACTGCTCGTTAAAAAGGTAAACGAAGTAGTCAATCAATCAATCCGCTGCACTGAACGAGTGCTGATTGATTGCTGACCGTCAATCAGCAATCAAGCAACGGAAGTCTATTCGTCAATTTTTACATTCGAGACTCATCGGTTCTTTCTCATTTGATGGTTGATTTGTAATCCGTTACTGGTTAATGACTTTTTTCACGATTGCTTTCAGGATTCTATTGGTGTTCCCGGAAGGAAGCGCTGGTCAATGCGACGGTCTGGCACTTGATGATCGATCCCCTCTTTCGATTCCACTTGGAGATGGAGAGCATCACGTACGGATGGTACGCCGGGCTGGGAGCGTTGATTGCGGGGATTACGGTCGGAGTCATGAAGATCATCGTCAAGATCTGCTGTCCGCAATGCCACGCCCGCGCAAGTGCTGCTGCACGAGTCCAACAAATGCGCCAGCTCATTGTCGGATTGGAGACTTACCGGAACGACCAGTCGACACGACTGCGGGAGCATTACAATTCCCAGGTCTGCATTTGGGCCTCTGCCTGTCTGTCTGCCTATCTGGTTGGCTGGCTAGCTGTCTGACTGCCTGACTGTCTGTCTGTCTGTCTGTCTGTCTGTCTGTCTGTCTGCATGCCTGCCTGTCTGTCTGTTTGTTTGGTTGGCTGGCTGTCTGGTTGGCTGGCTGTCTGTCTGTCTGTCTGAGAGGATTGATTTTTCTGATGTGAGTGATGACATTTCAGGTGGATAAAGTCAAAGAGAGTTGCGCTCAACAAATGGAAGGCCTCCGCGACCACTACTCGACCAAGATCACCCGTTTCCGCAATTACCGTCTCCCCTTTGGCAACTACCGCGACCAGTACTGGCAGCAAGTCAGCAAGGTCCGCGACTACAGCTCCGTGCAGATGGAGCGGCTGCACGAGAACTACGCCCGTAACCTCGGGAAACTGCGCACCTACTCTGTGGTGCAGCTGGAGCGCTTTCGTTTGCAGTACCAGCTCCAGCACAAACATATGGCGAAGATCTTGGAAGCCATGAACTTTAACATTGACTCGTGTCGCGCCGGTGGCGGTGGCGCCGGTGGTGACTTGAACGCCGGGGACGTCGACACGACCATCAACATGGACCTGAGTTTGGCGCAGCTGCAGATGATGAGTTCCGCGATGCACGGTAAAGCGACAGACAGAAACGCAATACGGTTCGCCAGTCGTTGATTGATTTGGTGCCACAAGGCACGCCTAATATTGCCAGGTTGCCCAATGAACGGTCGATTGATTGATTGATTGATTGATCGACTAATGTGAATACTGATTGGCGAGTGGTCGATCGATTGATTGACTGACGTGAATACTGATCGATAATCGATTGATTGAATTGAAACATTGCACTTGACTGGCCAAAGTATCAATCAATGCTTTTCCATTTTGCACGTACTACAGTAAATCAATCAAGGCCTGGCGAACCGTTGCAATGTTTTTCCGCCAATGTAGGCGAGGATTACGAATCCGACAGCTTCACCATCGGTCCGAGTGACGGCGGCGCGGCATTGGTCGTGCAGGCGGATTGCACCGTCCGCGACCACAGCGGACAAGAACATGATGATTCAAGGCTGTTTGAGGGCGATGTGACTAGCAATGCGGACTACGGCACGCCGGCCGGCGGCGGTACGCCACGTGGGGAACCTGAGTCGGGCGGCGGTTTGACCGCAGTGTCGGAGGACTCCTCCCCGGACGCGGACGCGGAACTGCTAACGACGCGGTTAATTGAGCTGGAGCGAATCGACAGGAGGGATGAGGCCAATGGCGGGCCTATACTGCCGAGTGATTGTCCCGTTTGATCTGGATCTCTCTGGTTGTGATGTGTCTGTGTCTGTGTCTGTGTCTGTGTCTGTCTGTGTCTGTGTCTGTCTGTGTCTGTGTCTGTCTGTGTCTGTGTCTGTGTCTGTCTGTGTCTGTCTGTGTCTGTGTCTGTGTCTGTGTCTGTATCCGTGTGTGTCTGTCTGTGTCTGTTTGTGTGTCTGTCTGTCTGTCTGTGTCTGTGTCTTTGTCTTTGTATGTGTGTGTGTCTGTGCGTGTGTGTGGTTCTAATGTCTTTTTTTGCCGGTTTTCATCTTACGGTTTTCGTGTCTCGAGAAAGCGAGAGTTTCCGGTTTTATGTTTATGTTCATGTTTTGCCGCGCAGTGTATTTAGTTTGGAGGTTTAGAGAATTTACTACGGCAAGAACGGAGATTTTCCCTCCCGATCGGAGTGGGGGTTTTTTCTCCTCACAAATACTTATCTTTCTAGCATGATTTCACATTCGGGTCTCGAGCTGGAAATCACATCCGCGCTCAAAGTCAGAGTGGGTGTGACTGGAAATATGTAGTGCTTGTCAGTGAGACAAATCACAATTCCCTTCCCCAAACAGGCTGAGGGTCCCGGAAATGAACAAAAGGGGCGGGGCCAGGGGTAATAATTAAACAATCAACCAATCAATCAATCAACCAATCAATCAACTCCGCTCCGGAGTTCCGCTGGTTGATTGGTTGATTGTTCAATTATTACCCCTGGCCCCGCCCCTTTTGCCCATTTCCGGGACCCTCAGCTAGATCAAATTCTGTCGCTTATTGTACAAAATATTAGGGCAAGACTAAACGAAAAGTTTTAGTTAAACTTTTTATTACTCGCAAGCGCCGTTTAATACACGACTTCGATCGAAATGCAATAATAACGATGAAATATAAAACTTCTAAAAATCCACAGTAGATAATAAGAACTTCGAGTCGTCCCTCTCGAATAACGAATGATAACACGAAAAAGGGTAGGTCAACCACTCCGAAGAAAAAAAATTCAAAATTAATCAAAAAGTTTTAGAAGATCCAAAAAAAAATTCTGTACTGTGTTTTCGCGTTAGACAGGGACAGTCGTACTGGAGTGGAACGTGTGCACCGTACACACAGCACAAGCGCCGCGTGGCCGATTAAACTTTCCACAGCTCGTACGCTGTCCCTGTCTAACGCGAAACAGAGTAATTATGTATTGGAATTTCACGAAGGTGCCCAAGAAAGGGCGGTCTCCCCTGCGAGGTCCTCGTTATACGCGTTGACCTCCTTCAAGCCTCCCGCCGCGATGAAGGCCTTCACACGTCCGTTGGAGCCCTTCAAGTACGCGAAGATCTCCGCCTTCAGTCTGCCGGCTTGATGCATCTCCGCCAGAATGAGTCGCTTCGCCGCGTTGTCCGGCTGGATCTGCCTTAACAAGAGCTCCTCACATGCCTGTTTCAGGTCCAGCAGCTCGTACTTGTCCGCGGCGGCCAGCAGCGTGTCTGCGACCTCCGCGAGACCTTCCACGGACGCGTGGTAGACAAATCTAATGTCGTTCAAATACAACGCAACGTGTTGGAATTCATTCGAAATGGACAGTTAAGCCCCACCCCCTCCAGTCATCGATTGACTGTTCAATCGGATTCACTGTCACGTGATTGGTTGAAATTTAAGAGCAACTTGGCAGCGATTGATTGATTGATTAAGCGGAATTTCTTGACGAACACAATGGATGAGTTGATTGATTGATTGTAGGCAAACAACAGCAAACGGTGATGAACAGATAAGATCCGGGGGTGGATCAAATTAACTGGTAGGGCAAAAAAGTGTCCCTTGAGATCGGGGGATGACGGTAAATGACACTCGACGCACCTCAGCAGGGCTTCCACGGTCCGTCCGTCGACGTCCTCCACGACGCAGCGTCCGGACTCACGATCGACCGTCTCGCTTGCCAGCATGGCCGCAAAGACACGCGAGCGAGCCATGAGGATGGACCGGTGGACGGGGAACTCCCGCGCGTCGGATGAGACCAGCGTGAAATCGGCGCCTGATCTGTCCGACAATAACCGCGCGTGGTCGGCCAGTAATTTCGCGACGATCCTCTCGTCGGCGGTCGCCACTCGTGCGCCTTCGAAGATTTTGATGTGGGCTTCGAAGGTTAAGGTATCGCCTGGTGCGAAGCAGCGGAGTGGGTCTAGCAGTTCTGTCCTCGGGATCATCTCGCAGTGGAGGGATTTCTCACATTTCCGCACGGCGGTCACGTTCGAGCAAGACGATTCCCAGCCAGCACTTGGGATCCTAAGTGAACGTATGTAGCTTGAAACAACAGCCAGCATTACAGCTGTGTGTCTGCCTGTCTGCTTGTCTAACTGTCTGTCTGTCTGCCTGTCTGCCTGTCTAGCTGTGGGCTTGTCTGTCTGTCTCCCTGTCTAACTGTCTGCTTGTCTGTCTGTCTGTGTGTCTGCCTGTCTGTGTGTTTGTGTGTCTGTCTGTGTGTTTGTCTGTGTGTCTGTCTGCGTGTCTGTCTGTTTGTTATGCTGGCAGTCTGTCAGTCTACACGCACCGTAGCACGACGTCAACTGTGAAGGATCCTCGAGTGGAGCTGGCCCAGGCGAACCCGAAGCGAACAGCCGGCTGCCCGTTGATAAGATGCTTCTTCCCATGCAGTCCGGTCTGTACAAAAAGAAACCAAACTCCATCGGCGGTCGGAAAGCCAAGCTCCGAGCTTGGAATGGTGGCCGGCAAGGTCTGTGTGGCCGGCGCGTCGTCTGCTACGGTGAGTGAAAAGGCTTCAATCGTTTGTTGGAGATCGAATTCCAGGCATCGAACCATGTTGAGCGCCATTTCGTACTAATCCGAACAAGAAGAGCTAGTAGTAACTTTTTACATGTAGTAAACAAGTTAAAGTAGATTAAACAAAATAGCGCGATATCTCATCAGTCAGATGTCAGTTACCACTGAGCTTCTTTGTCGTCGATGTCGATTGAATCATACCGAGCAGTGCGCAGTAAAACCAACGTCCCCGTTAGGTGATCATGTCCTGCTTCACATTCGTGGTAGAGAGGACGCGACTGGGCGGGGCTAGTGCTGTGTCCCTTTTATTTATACGATACTTCTTTTAAGTTAACCTGAAACTGCTCACTGCTCACAATGCTCACAGTCAGACGCACTCAACCAACTGACAAAAGAGGCTCTTAGAGATACTTTGACTCAACCGACCCTGTCTGTTCTTCTGTCTGTCTGTCTGTCTGTTCTTCTGTCTGTCTGTCTGTGCTTCTGTCTGAATCACGGTCTACTCTCCACTTTTATTGGTCAGTGGCCGTTCTCCTTGAAAAAGGCTTTCGTAGAAAATGTTGCTCCGATTGTAGTGTTTGACCTTCAGCGAATTGTCCACGTACGCTGCCTTGTATTAGTTCAATCAACGAGAAGATTGAGTACACTGGAGGGTCCGGGGTATGGGCGAAAAGGGGCGGAGCAGGGGGTGGTCAGGTGGTTGAG
>LRSR01004995.1:0-18793 GCA_001579985.1 Hypsibius dujardini | reverse complement strand
CTTTCTTCCAGTTTATTTCTCTAACGGTCTTTACTATCAGTCTAATAAACTTGTTAACTATCCAACTGACGGTTGGTAGACCTAACATTAGTACCATTGTTTTCCAACCCTCCGAGCCAACTGTCGTGCAAGTCATGCCACTGTTTTCTCCGATTTTCTGGACTGATGTCTGAAAAAAATGATTTTAGCCCCTGTGCCCACCCCCTGGCTCAATCGACTCAATCGACTTTACAGAATATATCATGCCTGTGGTGATGCCGCCACCGCAGATCATGGATATCCATGGTGCTTGCTAGGCGATTTAAAATGATTGCCATCTAATAAATACGTGTATAACCTCTGACGCAGGTGTCATGGCCGTGGCTATAGACCTGCCTGATCCGGGTGCTCCTCTTGGTCAGTAAGGTTTTCTAATTCTGGCTGTTTCTACTCATGACTTGATGAATTTGGCTTAAAATATGGAAGGGAAAACAAGCATGTACACGGGGAATTAGATATCTCTAGAACGAATACCTCGAAAAGGAGGCGCGGGAGGTGGAAAATGTTGTTATGACTGGATTCAATGAATTTTGATAATTTATTACTAATTGTATTCAAAGTTTGCGCTTATGCTGCAGCGTTAATGTCGCTATTTCCAACTCGAAAATCTCCCTGGTTTTGGAAAAATAACTGAGAAAATCAGCCAGGGAGCTCCTTGTCTCAGTTATGTACTTGCCCATTGTGTGCATCTGTCTTGTGAGTGGTCCATGTGAATTGAGATTAGCGAAGGAGACCCAGCCTCAGGTAAGCCAGGGGGCGTGTCATCCTATTTCCAATGCAAAGGCGTGCAAAACCAGGCAGACGGGGAGTTTGAAAGAGCGAAATAAACGCTGCAAAATAAGCGAGCTTTCAGTACCCTTACTCATTCTCTGCGCTTAATTACTAATTACAGTTTCTCATTTCTGTCTTTCACAAAACAGGCATCACCCAGGTCACAAAGAAGAAATTGCCGAACGTTTCTTCGTGGGGCCTTCAACGTCGCCTACAATATATCCGCACCGTTTCAAGGTCCAAGCCCTGCAAGTGTGAGGAACTCGAGAGGTCACACAACGACACACAACGATAACGTTCGCCCACGGGCCAATTATTTTACGTTCCAATTTAAAAAAAGGTATTACAGGTGGGTTTTGACGCATTGCATACGTCCGGGGAATTCACATTTGATTGTCATATTTGCCGTTGATTCGATAAGCTTTGTGTGCCCTTTTCATTATAGGTGCGTTATCGGGGGCAGTTCTAGTACTGACGTGAAATCCCGTTGCGAAGAGTGCCCTAAATGGAACCCTCTAACCCTGTTGATCTCGCCCTTGATATTTGTGTTTGCGGGCAATTTGGCCTGCAGTTTATCCGGTACGCCTGGCGGGCCATGCCCTGCTCGTGTATGGTGCGGATACTGCATTACCGGCGGGATCTTACCCGTAGCGGTGACTTGAGACGATAGGGCATTACGGATTCCATTTTGTGGTTACTTAATGGTTGGGTGGAGGGTCGTACAATTTCTAGATAAGATCAGCCTGAGCATAATGTGAAAAACTATTTGCAATGTTTGAGTATATTTTGGGACTTGAAAAGCACGTTGAGAAAGGATATAGATTGAGTCAATGGCGACACCAGGAAGATATACTATGATGTAAAAGAGCAGGATTGTTTTTCCATTTCCAGATTCGTATAGTCGCTATGGTCCCTAATTTAACGACCACCGCAACGTAACGAGAAACTCCTATATCAATCTATATCAAGTTGAAACGATTCCACAAGTAATGAAGTTGGCCATTAAATATAGACTAGCCAAGGTCATGATCATGAACTTGAACTACTGAGGACCGATCAACCCCATCAAAACTAACCTTGATTAATGCATAAATGCGTGTGGTTTCACTGCCGAACTACGCTTAGATTAAACATATTTATTGCGGAATTTGTACCTTCAAATATAATGACCGACAGCAGCCTCACCACCCGACGTTTATGATGCCCAAAACTTTGCCATATTTGGACAAGTTCCGCTGAGTATACTCGGACTCAGCAGCTCTATTGACCACACTATGCTTTGCTACATTGTTCTTAGTGCAGTGCACAATGCATAATTGTTAACGTTTTATGACTGAATGAAAGCTGTTAAACCTTTTAGAAGTTTGTTTGGCTGTATATTGGTGTGGTTATTCTTTGTGAAACAGGCGTACCTTACTTCCAGGGATAAGTTATAATGCACTATGAGGGATGGCTGGAATGGGCCACCCTGGAATCACAACTTCCATACAGGTTTTGGCTATCACCAAAGCCTTAAACGACAAAGAATAATGGATAATCCCGATGGAACGCGTATCAGATAGCAAGAAGAGTTGTGGGAATATGTTTAAAAAACGAAATAATCGGATGGTTGGAAAAAACTGACTATAGAGGTCGCTAATTATGCAGTGACTTATTATTTTTCGATTTATTTGCGACAGAGTGCCCCCTGCCAGCCGGTAACATATTCCAGGATACGAAAAGTCAAGTGGCCCATCCCAGTGTCCTTCCCTCACACTGTATGTAATCTTACTTTTAATTTCGCATGCTGACGCTTCGATGCATTATTCGTCGCAGTTTTTAAAATGTCTTCTTAGCTGAGAGACGAAATGCATTAAGTGCAACCAATGCCACCGGACAAATCGCTTCCAAGACGAGCAAGCAAATTTCGAAGCAATGCACCCCACTGCCGGTCCAGCAACAGTGGTCCTTGAACCAGCATAGGCGGGTCTTATCAAAGATCCCACACCACGGTGGCTGCGGTACCACACGATTTTTGCGATTGTACCGGTGGCGAAGAAATATATTAATATTGCGAGTTGACAAGCAATCATGATGCCCACTAGCGACATGGTACCAATGAAAGTGTGCTTTATTAACGCCGCTCGACGCAGCTTCTTTGGATCTTCCAAGTCAGCGCCCAAGAGGATCTCATCGAAAACCCAATCGTTCAAAGCATCGAATCCAATACTTCCCGCGGCCGCAAACTTTTTGAATGCGCTCTGAAGTGATTGCAGATTTGGAGGCTCATCAATTTCTTTATCTTTGCGTTCCTTTTCAATGTCTGTCATACTGCGTTGCTCCAGTTGGAGAAGGGTCGTTTTGTCTGTCTCTTCGAATTGGAGGAGGAGGTCCATTTAATGCTCCAAGTACCCCACCCGAGCTGCACGATCTTTCAAGGAGTGCGTTTTCAGATATTTCAAGTCTGCCTGCATGAATCCCATTTGACTTTCCGGTTTCAGTGCGTCTCGTTGGCGCTTAATGCGATTTTTCAGATTAACTACTTCAGTAAGCAATTCGTTATGCGGTAAGACGTTGACTCTTTCGCGGTTGCTCGGTGAGGGCTCATCGGGCGAACCTCTTGCGTGGGGTGTTTTCTGCGTCGATGAAAATGACAAGGGGTTCTCACTATGCTGACATTACAATCCTCATCAGCTCTTTTTTACCTTTATTTTTCTAAGATTAAGCGGCATTGTCAAGTAGAGAAATAGTAGACCGTGGCACAGTTTTGCCGTGTTGCTTTTTAACGCATAGGCAAATTGTCCAGCATATCTAATAGTTGTTGGGGTTGTGTGGTGTAATTGGAATTCGCACATTGGAAGTGCGTATGCGTAACTTACTTTTCGCGGGGTGGGGGGGGGCACCTGAGAGGGGGAGGGGCAGTTTGGCTTTTGCGTAAAAGTAAAAGTTGAGAGCGCAACCTATTTGAATTTTATTTTAAAACTATGACTCGTACGTGAATCGTTTTGCTGGTGAAAGATAGAAAATTAGTCCCGCAACTTTAGATAGTCCAAATACGATAGGAAATGACCTATCTTTTTCGGAAGACCTGTAGGGCCTAAGTCGAAGCGAGGTCGTATATCACTTTGTCAATCGTAGTTGTAAGAAATGTCTCGAACCAAATTTGAAGTGAGTTACAGCATCAAAGAGTAAGTATGTGAATTTTAATTCCCTTTATATATATTGGAGAGATACGGGGAGACTGATTCGTGTATACTGCTGAACTAAAATAAATAGTCGTAAAAGGGATACCGTTGGTCGCAGTGTCTGTTGATTACGTAATATCCCGAGTTACAGAAATGCCTCAGCTTGTCTGCTAGGCAGACAAGACCAAAATCCTGATTCCATTAACCGAAGTCTCTCTTTATGACGTTTATTTAAACAGCACTTGAAGCGGAAATGAGTTGAGTTAATTTCATTTCATTTTACTTGTCCAAGCTGGCCAGGATTATATGCAGTACTTTACAGTGTATATTGAGGTCTCGGTACTGTGTGGGCATAGTTATAAATCGGAGGATAAAATGCTGCTTCTGTGACAATCTACTCATGATGAATTCCGAATTACTGGTTCAAACGGATCTGTAGTGTACAGTGTCGCGGGACTACACATTGTTTTTCCTCAGGCATCGGCCGATCACCTCCCGTAATACTATCGGATAATAACGAAAAAATTAGACATAGACATGACTTACGAATAGGGTCTGTCTGTTTGTCTGTTTGTCTGTCTGTGTCTCTGTCTGTCTGTCTATCTGTCTGTCCGTCTATCTGTCTGTCTGTTTGTCTGTTTGTCTGTCTGTCTGTCTGTGTCTCTGTCTGTCTGTCCGTCTATCTGTCTGTCTGTCTGTCTGTCTGTTTGTTTGTCCGTCTGTCTCTCTGTCCCTGTGTCTGTCTGCGTCTCTGTCTGCCCCTCAGTTAATCAGTCAATTTCCTAATACGAGTTTTAATGTGTCCCGATTTCGGCGCGGACAGAACTCACACTTTTACGGACAAAAATGGCACATTTAATCTAGGACATTAAAAATCCGCTGCAGACATTTTTTGTATTTGTGCTGTATAAGGCTCACACAAAATTCTTCCGCACCCATGAATGAAATCCTGGTGCTGACAAAAAAATGCATCTTCAGACTTTTTTTATGTGTGAAGGAGGTGATTTAGTGTGTCACGATGTGTGGAAGTAATTCTGGTCGGACAAGGACTAAAAAACGTTTATTAGGGTTCGCTTGTTCGTTTATCATTCCATCGCTAGTGCTATCTGGTCTGGTGCCAGTGGGTGCTGTTCTGGTAAAACCGTTCATAGTGAAGCAATAAATGAACGAGGATGAAAGTCAGAAATGTCTAATATGTCGGCGATGAGCCCGTCAGTAGCTTTCCAATCCCATTCCCCCAAAAACTTCCTGAAAGGCATTTCAAAGTAACATCCGCTGTGATCCACATAAAAGACGGTTTCGAGGCCGTTGTTCCTTCCATGCATGTACCCTCGGATGATGCGGTAAGTTAACCAAGGCGCAGTCTTCGGAACATTAAGTCCGGCTGATCTGCCGGCAGCGACTGCCGGCTCGTTCAGCACATAGTTGGAATATTGCATGAGGGCAATCACCGGTCTGCCTCGATCTAGTTGCTCCTACATGGAACGGCAACCCGTTAAATCGTTATGGACCTATGATTAGGATTTTCAGTATGCCATCCATGCAGATTATTCCGCTTCTTTTTAAGCCAATCGATTTTTTAACATCAAGTCAAGATGATTATGTTTGGAAGGCACACAATTGGGCTTTCAATTGATACGGCACCGACCTGAATATCTTCCCATGTTGACCTGAGTCTAGCGCGAAAATGAGGATGCCCCTTGCTAGCGTGGCAAAAGTTGTTCATCCAATCGGCCAGCTGAGGTGGCGTACAAATGAGCCGGCTAAAGTACTGCGTAACTTTTTCACTCAGCATCCGATTCGACCCAAACAGCAGACCCACCGAAATCAGAGCAGCCTGTGCGAGGTCGACTTCCATCTCATCCTCACCGGTTTTAAAGTTGAGAACGCTCCCTTCCATCGTTGTCCTTAATCCGTTGCGGGTCAAATTGCTCAAAGTCCTTGTAAAAAAGGATGAAATATCTTCCATAGGAGTTGATTGTATCGGGACGTGATTAATCCTGGGAACAGCGTAAGCAGCTGGAGTGAGGTACTTAGTCACAATCTCCTGTTGACCCCTGGTAAAGGGTTGACCCGGCTGTATGGTGCTGGGGCAGGTCAATTTATATGTCTGATACTCTTCACACGGGAAGGGTACGTTCTCTGCGATCATTAAACGAGCCGCCATGTTTGCATCTGTGTACTCCATAGAGTCTTCCTTCAATAGTTCGTCAATGAGACCTCCGGGCAAATCGATCAAAACATCCAAGTATGGTTGACCTGCCAAATTTATTATGAGATGTGTCTGAGTTGCATAGCTGAAATATTAGGCGGCAAAATGTTCGCTGTACTCTAAATGTGAAGTCTGTATAGAAGTAGCGAAATAGCGAAATAAAAGCAGCAAAATAAGCGACTTTTGTATATACTCTTACTGTACCTGAAGTGAGTTGATAATTAAGATGTTGGTTGATGAAGGGCGATTCTCTCAAGGCGGTGGACGCTTCTGGACGACCCCCTGGGTCTTTATAGAGGCACTCCTCAAGGAATTCCCTTAAATCACGAGTCTCGCTCGATGAGTCGATACTTGGGTACTTCAACGGCTCGGGAATCTTCGGACGTCCACCCTGTTGCACCATGAATAGTCGCAGGGCATCTGGATCGGTTGTGTGAGGGTATGAACCAATTTCAAAGTGGCCCTTGCCGACCATTTCAAGGAGGATGCAACCTAAGCTCCAAATGTCGGTCTTGGTACCGACGAGTTCCATGGCTTCACTGCTAATTCCGACCTTGAGCATTTCGGGGGACATGTAGGCACATGTACCATGTGGCTTAGTGACGTCATGGTCCACCGTATGCTGGCCTTTCTTGCCGATATACCCGTCCAGGTCAGCAATCTTAACCCGACTTTCGTTGTCAAAGAGCAAAATGTTGGCGCCTTTCATGTCACCGTGAATGATGTTTCTGCCATGCAAGTACGATAGACCATACAGAAGCTGTTTGGTAAAGTCCCGAATTAAAGTTTCCGTGATTTTGTTGCTGGAACTGTTTTGCAAAAAGTTGCTCAAAGTTCCTTCTACAAGCATCAGCGCATTATTCGTTAGTGAACCTTTCTGGACATAAAAATGAAATATTTTCGTCCTGTACAAAAGTACCTTGGGAGTACTCATGTATCAGCAGTACTTGCTGGCTTGATGAAAGCCCCACGTTGATGGTGGCTAGGATGTTGGGGTGGTCGAACGAGAGAAGGGCCTCGTGTTCCAATGTTACGCCCGTAACTCTTTCGGACAGCGTTTTCATCGCTCGGGTTGTCCATCCCCTTGGCTCTTGAAACTCAATCAGATGAACCTCCCCAAACGTACCTTTTCCAATGCGTGCTTCTTTTTTATAGAGTACTCCCGGAAGCGGTTTGCCATGTCGAATCGGTAGAAATTCTGTCATGAAAAACACCATCATGTTGCAGTCCAGTAGCTGTGTAGCTGTAGGGATTAAACAGTATTTTATGACCGTCAGATCAGCCATTCCTACCTTCGTCCATGTTCGCCAGCGGATATAAGGCAGCACGTTCAACAACAAGGTATACGACTACGCCAAAGAATAATTGAGTGATGAGCGGCCATCAGATTCACCATCACTGGATGCAGAAAACATGTTGCACCAGGTCCCGTTGTGATACGCGTAGATCGATCGAGGTTCTTCCTATCTTCTCTGGCGAATATTCTGCATATCAACTGGCGGACATGAACACCGATTGCAAATTACAGAGGTCAACAATTTTATTGTCTCACACAACATACACAAGGCGAGCAAGAAAGAAACACTACCGCGGACTTGCAGCTCTACTACAGGCTGTATCATGTAAGTATATACTATCTACTCGAATCGTGATAACGTGGCGCCATGTCTGTGATATGATAAAGGGTCGAAAATCATTCCCGGAGTCACTTTGAAATCTGCAATTTTCAAGCCCAAAAATTGGTAGAAACAATTATTGGAAAAGTTAAATGCAAAGGGAAGATATTGAAAAGGCGGGAACCATGACAAGCGGTAAGTCATGTCGTGTGTGCTTTTGTATAGTGATCAGTGAAAGTGTGCTCTTTATTTTGAACAGCTACTATCACGGTCCGTATCCTTTCACTGGACGAGAGTGTGGTCTCTACACAGGAGCACACGTTCAACGTGGAGAAAGTGATTGGGTATGGCGGCTACGGAAAAGTCTTCAAGTGCCAATGGCGCGGAAAAGCGCCTCTGCCCAATGATCCGCTTTGTATGGCGGGGAAAGAACTGAACAATCCCGTCCCCGCAACGGAATATGAAGAAGGAGAATCAAGCAATACACTTAGGCGTCTTCGAAGCCTGCAGCACGAGAACGTGCTCAAGACTTTTCACATCGGATTTGAGAGCCCGGCAATGGCGAACCATTCAACACAACATCCTAATTCCTGCTGGACCGTCTGGATTTTCCAAGAGCTTTGCGATGGTCGGTGTTCTCTTTCTTGAATTGATGTTTCAAATAACGATTTCTTGCTGTTGCGCTTACAGGATCTCTACACGATTTGTTGCTGAAACAGGCCCTGGCCTCGAGGATTGTGTTAAATTACACTCTGCAGCTGTTGCAAGGCTTAGACTATTTGCATGGTGCAAAAGCCATTCATACAGACCTCAAGGGTCAAAATATTCTTCTGACACAGAACAATCGCCTGATCAAAATTGGCGATCTCGACAATTATGTTCGGCTCAGAGGAACCCGAACGTGCTCGGATGACGTCACAAAGGTTATGGGTACCGAGCACTTCATGTCGCCAGAGATGACGCTCCAGGGTTTCGTGGACGGAAAAAGTGAGAAGATTGGACGACGAACCGACATTTGGAGTGTGGGATGTCTTGTACTGGAGATGATTTCGCAATGTCGATGGACAATTGGACTGAAGCCGGCTGCTGGGTGGAAACGCGATACGCTGATGCAGTTTTATGAGACCCACCCCGAAGGCAGTCCCGACATCCCTAAAAATATCAGAGGGAAATGCAATGACTTGCTCAAACTTTGTTTTCGGAGAGACCCACAACAAAGACCGGAGGCAGCGGCATTGATAGCACTTCTTACACCATATAACAATACAGATCTAGACTGGACACGGGTTTGAGTTTTGTATTTTTGTCAATCATTCAATCAAGACTCGAACAACTAATTCTTAGAACTGGGCAACACTCTCTTCCAGTTCATCCATACTGGATTTCGAAAAAGTAAAGTCATCTGTTACTCCAGCTGATGATTTCGTATCAAGCAAGGGATTAAAGCTTTTAGGTTGACTGGGAAGATTTTGAGGGCATGTTTTGAACGTGTTTCCTAGAAATATTTATTAGGTGATGTTCGATTCAGTTACTAAACTCATAGAACTCTCTCCTGATCACTTGACTGTTAAATAAGTATTAGCTCTTCGAAAAATGTGGTGGTAGGGGCGGAGAACGGAATCATAAGGCATCGAGATTACGATTAGGACAACGGATTTCCAAAGTTTTTCCTGGTGGAACTAAGCTGGAGAGTTACTCAAGTGCCGAATTCAGACACGTCACTTATATATTTAAGTGATGAATATAGAAATTTATTTCACCACCATAGACTCGCGAATTTATTTTTGGTAAAAATTGAACGTTGGAAACGGTCCCACTGCATTTACCTCTGGGTGTAGCAATGCGTTTTTTTAATCTGTGCCTAGCGCGATCGAAATTCAGGGGGAACATTGCCTCGGAACCCCCCCCCCCAATCGGCACGGCGCTGGACAGGAGCTCTTCGTTTTAGTCACAATCAAACAATCAATCAAGTTCTTAAGTCGAACAAGGCCATTCAATCAACAATCAGCCAAAGGGAAAGCATTTGCCTTTAGATCAAACAATTAATTGATTGCACCCAGCGGTAAATGCAATGGGATCTTTTCCCACTTTGAAATTTCACCAAAAATAAATTCGCCTGTCCGTGTAATAATTTTTTGTATTGATCACTTACAAAGGTCTTAATAAAAAAACATGTTCAAGTGATTCTGAATTCGGCACTTGAATAACTCCCCAAATAAGTGTAATATAAAACTGAAATTAATTTCCGACTTTACGTTTCCCTAACAGGTGAGAAAACTAATTCAGTCGGTCGGAGAGTAATGAGCCCATGCTAGAATCTTTCTACATCTGTCATGCATTATCAAAGTTGGAGACTTGTTTTTGTTATTCACTTCTGGAACCGCCTGAGAAGTCGGCTTAGTCAATATCCTAGAAGTTCCGCAAAAGGATTACTTATATTTTATTAATCCGCTTTTGAGTTCCGCGATGCCGTGCACAATTTCACTGAACAGGATGCAAACGACAGCTGCATCTTCCTTAAGTCTTTACAAGTGATAATTAGTAGTACTAAATCCACTGAAACGGTTCTTTCACCGAAAATCCGCTGGTTGAACATTCCACTTTCCCCATGAACCTCGTACAAACACCTCAAAATACGACATCCTGTTTATCTGCGCAAATTGTAGTTAGAATTCTACAACGTGGGACTGACCATATATTGCTAGGCTTTTCCCCTACATTCCTTCCAACCATAAAAAAAATGTCTTTTACGAAGTCCCACGTAAATTTCTCAGACACCAATATCACTCGTGTCTCATTCCTTCAACCCAACTCAGCATCTCCTCTTTTTCACATTGTATCGTACCTCCGCATACCATTTGTTCTCATTGGCGTCTTGGCCAACATAGAAATTCTCATCACCTTCATTCGTCGGCCTCGCCTCATCACGCCCTTCACCATTTACATCCTCAACTTAGCCATCATCAACCTGTCCAGCGCGCTGGTATACGAACCCTTTGCGATCGTCCGGTATTTCTACCGCGAGGTCTCGATCGGTAACAAAGCTCTCTGTGGCTTCGTCAAGTATTGCCAGTGGACGACCGATGGGATCACTCGCCTTCAGCACGGCTTGATCTGCTTCGATCGATGGCTGGCCGTTCTCCTCCCAACCTGGTACCGTCTCAAACCGGTCAGCTTCGGAGTAAAGGTGACTTTACTGGCTTTGTTGTACCATCAGATTTGGTACATTCCCTTGTTGATTGTTGACCAAGTCCAGGGTGTAGTTACCCCCACGACGGACTGTGGATTTACTTTAGTTCTCCCCCAGTATCAGATGGTTGTGCGAACCATGACCATGTACATACCTTTTACCGTACTTTTCGGCAGCTATCCCCTTCTGTTCTACAAGATCTTAAAACGAAGACATCTCGTCATCCCGGAGAACCAACTCAACCCCGCGAGAACAAAACAGCGAAGTCAAGAACTAGGCATGACTATGGGGTTGCTCTTAATTTATTTCATTTTTGTTTTGCCTATCCTTTTTACCAGTGCTTTAAAAGCTGCTAAGTCACCGATTGTCAACGAGTATTTCGCTGTGACTGAACTGATTTCTCGTGTGTTGTATGTAATCGAACCGTACTTATACCTGGTGTTCATGCCAGGAATCCGTGAGGAAGTGAAACGACATCTTCGGCAGCTTGCAAGCTGCTGTGTCACACCCCGGCAAGCAGCGCAACCCATCTGACGGACAGCTTACCACAATGCTTATTTGTTTTTCAATGGGAGAGTGGCCATTTTTTTCTAAAATACTTGATCGCATGTTAATTGAATGGGAACTTAGAACGGTCTGAGTGATAATATTGCGAAGCTGGTTTACTTATATTGTGTGCCTTCTCGAGTGGGTCATAAGCTCTTGTGCGTTATGAGGCAAAACACAGCGCGAGAAAAAGTGAGAGCCGTCGTATAGTACACACAAGGACTCGTGCACGACGGAAACTGAATTTATCAATTTTCAGATGAAAAATATTAAAAACAGCCCTGGAAGTATTTAGGATTTTCAGTCGGTGCATGACTCTTACAAGATGCGGGAAAGCTTTTTGGCACTGCCTTTTGCAGGCCTCGCATAAAATGTGTATGTGCTACTGATAAAATATGTTTTGCACTGGAAAGCCCACTTCGATGGTTACCCGAATCACTTATCAAATCGAGATTCAGGTGGTTGAATCAGAAGTTGTTTCGGAAAACCCAAGGACCAACACTGTTATAGTTGTGCCCCATGGACCGTATTTCAGATCAAAAAAATCAGAAATATTCTATAAGTCATGCATCACTAAACTGAGGGAAACCCTTTTTTTAAATGTAAAAAATTTACAGACTCAAAAGTGGTGTACGGGTCCACGCTAATAACTTTTTCAGTTGATATGCAACCGGGATAATTTCAATCATATTAAAGAACCCAATTATTGCAACCCTTTTTTATTGAAAAACGGTGTTTTTTTGCATTTTGGGTCTCTAGTTTTGATTTAAAGTTAGAGATGCGCGATTTGAAAAATTGGCTGAACTTGATTCTGCAACGTTTTCTTTTTTCTCAAAACAAAAATTGCCGTCCAATTGATTTTCTTTTGAGTGGGATAGCTCCATCAAAGTACTACAACATACGCGTTGTAACTTTTTGTTGCTCACTCTCTGCTTCGAGACATGCGAACCAGTTTTGATCGGGATCAGCGAACTTGACAAAATTTTCCCTAATCAGATCACGCTTAATTTCCAGGTGCTGCCACAAACCAATGCATAGCACCTATACTGCTCCTGCCCCAACTTCAAAACCGAGCAAATGTTTCACATACCTATAGGTCTTCTTTCGAATTAAAGCATAAATTTTTTTATCAGTTCATATAGGGTAAAATTCAGCAATTTCAGTGTAGTGCACTGCCCGTTACCCTGGTTCCTTCCGACCGAAATATAAATTACCCTAAATACCGCTACAAGTTGGGTAAGCAATCAAATTAACTCCAAAGGGGCCGGAACGATAGCCGACATGCCGATCTCCCTGAAATTTCGTTTGCAAATAGTCGACTAGATTAATCGATTTTAGCATAAATTTCATTTAGAAACGAACTCTGGTCTGAGCGGGAGAAAATTCGAACGTTCCCCAAAGACTATGCAGGGTTTCTCATTGAACGCAACCATCAAAACTCAAATTATGTTTTTAACACTCTTACCCACACATTTCAACAGCTAGTCTTTTTAAATAAATAGAAGACGTTAATTCATGATTTCAGAAAATATTCCAAAAAAAGTTCATGCGAAAAAGCATTGGGACTAAATTAAAATAATGACGCCTGGCTAGATCGTGCATTGTAAAGAGGCTTTGATTGATTGAAAAAATTAAGTTTGGTTTAATCAAACAGTCAAACCATGAAACATTTCTTAGTCTGAAGACTGATGGAAATGAGGTTCCTGTACATAAATTCAACAAATATCCGGGTGTTGATTCTGTTTTTCCAACGTGACGACATATTAATCTGGATAAATTTCCACAAATTGCGCCTAAAGGCGCTCGCTGATGGGCGGCGCAAAACGCAAAAGGCCTTATCGAGGAGGATAGCATTGCAGGTCTTTAAATCTGTCTGCTTCTGACCCGTTTCAGCAAGCTTCCATTTTATCAACAAATTTGGCTCTTATTAACCAATAATGTTTTGCAAAATATTTTACTGGCCAGTGGTATTTGTCGAAATTGATCATTGGTTCGTTTTATAGCTTCGCCCGTGAGCTGTCAAACGGGCCAATGCTCGTTGTTCGTTTCGGTTTTGACGAGCCAGCTGGTTTGGTGAAAGTGTTGCACTGATGCAGTGAACACTGATTGTGTGAAGGAATTAGGCACACACAGACTACCGATGCGTTCAGACATTCGTCATTGGGTTGAGTTGGCAGCATGCGAAGCTGGACAGTGAGCAATGTACTGTAGTGATTTGATTCTAAGGCGCAACGCAAACTGAGTTTTCCGAATATATGGCCCCAGGTGTGCATACAAAACCACCTACTCACTGAAATGCTCCTCAGTCTTCAATCAAGCAGTCTTACCAACGGCCCACATGCTTGGTGATCTTCACAAATCTTCATCACTTTCTTCGGCAAAGGACGTTTCGTTGAAGCAACTAATCTCTAGAAAAGAATAATTATTATCAGCATTATTCTCGTCACCATCCATCCCATTGACAGGTTTATTCTCTGACACTAAATCGGAGGGTAGTCTCTCTGATTTTCTTTGCTCTGGCAAATTCTCGCTGAGACAATCCATTAAGCAAAGACTAGCGCTCCAAAAACTGTATTTCTTCTGTTTTCGGTAAAAAAATGTCGGCTCTTCTCGGATATTTTAAACAGTAACGATAGATTTTTAACGGTAAATATTTGGAATAAAATATTTAGGGCAATTCTAACAGGTGGGAAAACAGCCCGGGGGCGTGGCTACAGCTGCGCCTTACTATCACGTCGCTACAGTATATGCGGAGGGACAGATCAGACAGCTGGACGGGAAGAGATCGAGGACACAGACAGCTGCAGCACAGCACAAGAGACAGCGAGCTCTGCCTCTTCTTCTGTGCTGCAGAAAACGTTCCACAGAAGTAGGAAGAGGAATCGAATTACATTAAGACGAATAAGATGAGAGGGGCGTAGGCTACAGATCTGCAGTCGTCTTCTCATTACAACAGAGTTAGTGAACTGAGGACGAAACGGATATCTTGCCTGAAAGATAATTTTTAACGGGGAAACACTGTTAAAAACTGATGTTCTATAGCTATATGAGAAATCCCTCGATTCCAACTATACGATAGTGGCGGCCCTTCGGTGTTGATGTTCTATTCGGTGATGGTAAAGTCGCTTCCATCCGATATAAAATAACAACATAATATCGGTAATTTCGCAAAAAGCTTAAACGGCTTAACTGGATTGCATTGCAACGTAACGGGAGTTTTTAGCCGTTTACAGGAAAAATAAGTTTTGTTTTCAGTGAAGAAATGGCCGACGCTAGGTGGCTTTCGTTTTTCATGGAGCGAATTATATACATTAGGATAGATTAAACGCAAACACCTTCTCAATGAAACTCAGGTTTGTTATTATTTAGTCATTTTCTCAGTGATCAAAAAGGGCGTGGCACTTCATTGCCTGCACAGTCAACTCTACACAGCAGATGTCTCTAACACATCTAGTATAGGATGCCGGGGCGGTGTGCAGCCCCAGTTAGAGGTACCCCTTAGATTCTTGAAACGTTCTCAGTAACATAGGGGAAAACCTTGTGCTAAAAACAGTCTAATCAAAGTGGCAAATAGCCGGCAAGGCTATTGATTGTGTGGTATAAAGATGAACGCTGCCGGTCAGCATAAACGTTTACGCCCTGTCTGCAGTTTTATCAGTTAATGCATCGCCAGCTTGATTTTAGTCAACATCATGTGTGGTGGAACAGACAGTGTATTTGTTCGAGACGCGTAAACATGGCTGCTTGTTTACTGTTTTCACCCCAGTGCATGTACATTGCGAAATTGTAGTCAACCACGGCGATGGAAAACGTCAAGTCGGTTTTTTCCTACCCTTCCTCAAAAGCTAAGCTAACATCCAATTTCTCTCTTTCATATTCTTTTAAACCCCAATGTTCTTCTTGAATCATTCGTCTGATAACACAATTAATTTAGTCAAATCATTTTGACCCTTACTAACGAAAAAGAATGTCCTTCAATCGTGCGACTTTGTTGAGCTGCTTCGTGGTCCTGACCATCCTGTCGTCCCATTCTGTGAAGGTGGTAGAGGGGACATTGGGTGTGTCTAGACACTGCACTTGGCACGGGACTGCGCCTTTCTGCTGGCCTTCCTGTCCGATGGGAAAGACTTCGAGGATGGAGTCCAAGTGCGGGAAGAACAAGCTGCTATGCTGCATTTCAGGCAATAAGAAGCTCTGCTGTCCCATCGGCCTCGACATGTGAGTTCCAACGACTTTTCTCACATATCGCCCCTATAAACATTTTTATACGTGGGTATTACATAAAATAATTCTACGTTTCAGCTCTCCGGAGATGGCGGCTGCCATAGCGCAGTGAAGCAAGGTCTAATTGTTCCGGCACGGAATGGCCCCATTCTCAAGGACGATCTTTTTATGCACAGCATTAAAGTTTATAGTCTCTTTTTGCGTTTGTCTGTTGTCTACTAAAATATTGCCTACCAACATTGTAAGTCCTTCAATCGTCCTACAAACATTCTTCTAGCGAGTAGCCATTTACCAAGTTCACATAAAAATACGGATATATATTTAAGAGAAGTTTTACGCAAAAGGGGATATTCACGTCAGGCTCGTCCGGTTAACATGCATGTATATTTTCTGAGCTTATCCTGTGCGCCCAATTATTCCAATATGTGTCGTGCACCACACCTCTCACATGAAGTGTTCCTTCGGTTTTGAAACCGAAAATAAACCGGTACGAAGGCGGAATGTTCCAGCTTATTGTTCCTGCCCGCGCGTGCTTAGGATGTCATCAATCTCCCTCAATGTCGATCAGCCATAATTCTCAAAATGTGTTGACCAATGAATAATGCCTAGTCAACAGTATTGAGATCAAGTCGAGCCAACAGTTGAGACACGCACGGCGTACTAATTCAAAGATCCCGAAGTTGCTTGCTGTAATCGGATGTGGACGTCATGAGTGCCTTTGTGTTTTTCTCTCATAATATGCTTGGCATTGTACTCGTAAGCGAATGATTCCGTGCGCAATGTCAATTAACATTTCTCAAAACAGGACACTGGCGACAGACCGCGATGGATTCCTGAAATATCCGATATTATTGAAACTGAAATTTTCACGTTAAACGTCAACCGCTTTCATTACATTTTCAGACGAGACTTACTTCCTGGGGGATCTGGTCGACGTTCTAAGAATTTGTTCACGCTTGCTGCAAGTGAGTCGAATAGATGTTTCAGCCCTCTTCCAGGGATTCCTGTTCTACAAGATCGCTAAACCAGTAATCCTTCCAGGAAGTTGTTCCTAACAAAGGGTAGATGGCGAATGTCATGGCTGATGACGGAGAGCTTTTAGTACCTGCGACTCCCTTGGTGTTTCGGTTATAAGTCGGTTAGTAGCCCATGAGATTGCCACAAATGTTCCAATGAGAGCAATTCCACAATGCTAAATGATTGTTAGATGGTTCATCCCGCAAGTAGTCCACATTCGTATGCGCCAGTTCAAAATGAATCACTCGAGAAACTTCTCCACCGGTCACTGCAACATAACCGACCTCGATCGCATCCTCCATCCTTCACTAGTCATCTGGGCCGCCGTTGAACTGACCATCAACTTGATCGGTGGGCTGGCCAGCGTCGTGGTCCTAACCGTTACCTTGACCTACCCACCCCTTCAACGGTCCGCCAGTTCACCCCTCCTAGCACACTGCATTGCGCTGGACCTCATCATGAGCCTCATTTCCAATCCCGGAGCGATTCTTTCACAACTGATCGGGGCAACTTACATCTCGGCACAGTTCTGTCGGGGTTGGGGCGTGGTTCGCTGGGCTACAATGTACGCCAACAATTGGGGCCACTGCGTGCTGGCTGCGAACCGATTCGTGGCGGTGGTCCTGCTGGAATTCTATCCCAACATTTCCTCCCGATCTTTTCAGGCTGTCTGCATCGTTTTGCCGTGGGCTGCGACTGTTACACTCATTGCTGGAGCACGGATCACTTTTGTCTCTGCCAATGTCTGGGCCGGAGGGTGTAAGCCCATGGGGACAAAGGAAAGTGTATTCCTCCTGCCTGTGGTTGGAATTTATGTTCCGTCAGTTTTGATGGGGCTTAGCTATGTGGCTGTTTTGGTTACGGCTAAGGTGGCCCTCCGTGCCCGACTTAGAGATGGCGCTGCACCTGTGACCATTCCTAATTTGCGGAATCGGTATACCATATCGAAGGTGTTGTTTCTGTGTTTTCTGTGGTCAGTCGTGTCAACTTTTAGCGGTTCGTTTCAAACGATCATCGCAAGCGTGCTGACAAAGCTAGATGTGAAGTTGCCATATGCGAGTCCGAATCTTCGGTGGAGTACTCGTCGCTCCAACTGGTTTTCAGGGGTCTGTCCTGCGCATCCAGTGCGTTCAATCCGGTACGTTTTATAAATTGATTAGTAATTGGACAATGTCTATGTTTGTGTCAGGTGCTATGCGGTGTCAGTCTCTTTGATATTTCTGTGTCTGTGTCTGTGTCTGCATCTATGTTTGTATGTCTGTCTGTCTGTCTGTCTGTGTCTCTGCCTGTGTCTCTGTCTGTGTTTGTTTTTGTGTCTTTGTCTGTGTCTCTGTCTGTGTCTGTGTCTGTGTCTGTGTCTGTGTCTGTATCTATGTCTGTCTGTCTGTCTGTTTGTCTGTCTGTGTCTCTGCCTATGTCTCTGTCTGTGTTTATGTCTATGTCTTTTCCCGCGTATGTTTGCATTTTGTTAATGTGTGCTCGCCTTCTCCGTGCTTCTGGTTATTAGAATGCTTATTTTGCTGAATGTACTAGTAATCCATGTATATAATTCATTCTGTAGGTGTTTTTCGTTGCGGTTTCACGAGACTAACGACATGGTGTCAGGACATTGTTGCTGCCTGCAGTGGTCAGGTTACGCGCACTGTTCTTCGACGTCGAACAGATGCTGTTGCACCAACATGTGCGGACATGGTCCGCACAAAAAGTAAAAAAACGTCGAAGAACTCCTATTCTTATCAAGCGAGAACACGACATCTCAAATAAATCCGGACGTTTTACATTTATCCATCTAATGACAGCTCGTAGAGTGACCATTTAGTTGGTGACCAATTTACAGTAGTTCAGATGTTAAGAAATGATTATTTACGGTTTTGATGAAGATTTTTCTGAACGTTTCAAGTTAGGATATTAGTTTAACGTTTCAGTTACACGCAAACCCTATCCGTTTAATGACGCCAAATTAGTATTGGTTGTCGCAATTTTAACATTAGTTAATGTCAAAGTTAAAATAAAC
>LRSR01004994.1:0-16368 GCA_001579985.1 Hypsibius dujardini | reverse complement strand
TCTGTGTTTCTGTCTGAGTGTCCGCCTGCCCGCCTGCCTGTCTATTCGTTTGTCTATCTGCCTGCCTGCCTGCCTGCCTGTGTAGTACATACAAATCAGTAGGTAACATTTTTTTCTAAAATTGTTAAAGTAACTGATGTTAATAACGTATGATTGACTTTCAAAAAGGTGTGCACTATATTGTATAGACACGAATTCCTCATAACTGGTTACGGCCTCGTAAACACTCCTTTCGGCATATTTTTCAGGGTTCCATCACCTGCGAATGCTGGATTTATCGTGTCTGGTAGTCCGTTTTTCCGCTCACAAATGCGTCTGAATAATAAGACGCTTATGGCTGCTGACACTATCGTGCCCAACGGGAACATCTCCGACAATATTATTGCCATGAAACGGGAAGAGTCGAATTCAGCTGTCAATGCCGTCGGTGCTCCTGGGTCTTCCGAATCGGATTTGTCGAAGAAAAGCTCAGGAGATGTGATTGCGATGGTGATGCCGATGGTCCTGTCCAGCCTAGGTCGCTTGACAACGGGATCGACTACAGTGGCGCCTCGGACTACACTGCAATCCACTCCCAAGGCCCCGACGTATGTATTTGACTAGACCATAAGAATTGTTATTCCTTTTTGTTCGATTTCGTTGGGGATTAGTACATATTAAATGTCATTATTACCGTATACCTGTCGGAATTTGACGAATCTAGGGCAATGCAAGTTATACCGTGCTGTTAATTGCTTCTTTGCTGTTAATTGCTTCTTTGCTGACTGCGCCAGACAAAACCGGAGCGGTTTTTAGTTTCGCTTTATTTACAGTGAAAATTCTAGGTCTGACCGTCAAGGTGCTTTAGCTACGTCGGGTTTGTTTTGCCGAAACCCACAGAGCAGCGGCAGCATAAGTGCATTGGAGATTGAACGTATGTGCAAAGTCGTATGTGCGAAGTCAAGAGCGTCGAAGTTTGAAATCGAAGTTCGAAGTGTAATAGATGAATTGAGTGAATTTATTGTCTTTCGGGCTCTCAATAATTCGGAGTAGATGTAATTAATCATTTATGATCGAAAGTGCGAGATAGAATTTCGTTGCTTGACCGTAACGAGCTTTATTGCGCTTCGGGCTGCGGCAGGGACGAACTGAAGTGCATCCGTCTGTGGGGATGTGATAAGATTAACATTTGCTCCAGTTGTGATTGCCTTTTCGATTTGGTCAAAGAGAATATATTCTCTTTGGATTTTAGTTTTGAGCGATTGTCGTGTTGGCTAGTTCTGCGTCGTCCGTTGTGAGCCGGTCCGTCTTGTCGCCTCCGTCTTCGCTATCGCGTCTGTCGGACTGCCAGTCTGTTGACGTTCCACTGCTTATTTTTTATAAAGTCCTATTGTTTTTACTGTGAATTTTTTCGTATTTCAGTGGGGCGTCCTTCCAGTCACTGGTCTGTCTGTCTGTTTGCCTGTCTGTCTGTGGAGCGTCCCTTTCAGCACTGGTCTGTCTGTCTGTTTACCTGTCTTTCTGTGGGGCGTCCTTTCAGTCACTGGTCAGTCTTTCTGTTTGCCTGTCTGTCTGTCTGTCTGTCTGTCTGTCTGTCTGCCTGTCTGTCTGTGGGGCGTTCTTTCAGTCACTGGTCTGTCTGTCTGTTTGCCTGTCTGTCTATGTCTGGCTTTGCTTCTGTATTTGCTATTCATTTAAATTTGCCTTTCCAAATCTGGTTTGGTATTTGTTCTTGTGAATTTCGCCACGTTAAAAATAAACATGGTTCGTTGTTTTTGTGACGGGTGATTCCTAGCACATTGTTCAAGCATGATTAGCCAAGCAAGATGAGGAACTACGATTGTCCATAAGGTCCTTAAAGAGAAAAGACACATTAAAAAGAAGCGTCATTTTATATAATTAATGTGAGACACAACGTGAGTCTCAATTAATGTGAGATATGGTGCTCGTACTAGCGAGCCTCACCTTAGCGCGCAGGTGGAAGTCTCGTCCCCGATGTAATCCAGTTTTCGTTTTTCCCAGGTGGGATACCTCCTCCGATCCAGATATGACCTATCCACCGGTCATACCATATACCTACGCCACTACAACAGCAACGACAACGTCGACATCCCCTTCCACAACTCTATGGAATCCGATTCCAGTTCCCGCTCCGCTGGCAGCTATCCTCTTCCGTGACAACAAGTCCAGCCTCCTCCCGTTCACCCCCAAAACTGATGGGAACAACGCAACTACCCCCGCGTTCGGTGCGATGCCATCGCTGATGCGACGGAAGGGCTTCTGCACGGTGGACAGCGGCGGGAAACGGCGACTGGGCGTCTGCGTGAACAACTCCGCGCTGCAGGACGACTGCGACGGGATGATGATCAAACGGTCGTCCCTCTGCGGACCGGTCAAATCGTGCTGCTTCGACGCGACGATCTCAGACGAGTGACCGTTCGTTGGAGAGATTGCGGCAACGCGCGACGTTCTGTGTCTGTGTGTGGGATCTTCTTTCGGTTAATCTGTGATTTTGACCTTAGGCTGGACGGCTGCATCACCGTCTCGCCGCCACCGCTCTGTATAGGCCAAGGGTGTGTGTGTATATATATGTGTGTGTGTGTGTGTGTAATTAGGTGTCGTCTTTTTAAACTGAACTTTCTCCGCAACGCGGAAGTTATGCATGCTTCGTGTTTGAAGATCTCTCTCTCTCGGTCGACTGACGAATGTTTACTTTATTGTATGGCATGAAGAAATTTTATTGTAAAGTGAGGTTAAAAAGAACTCATTAGTCAGGGTGTGTCAGTAGTCTTTTGGTGATGTGCTGCTGTGGACTGAAGAAGCTCAGGTTAAAAACAGTGTTCTTGTGTGGTAGAGTGGTGTGAAAGTGCCCGCAGCAGTTAAGAACGGAGTAACCTGCCGATTTACTTCATTTCCCGGTTATTTTCGGTTGATTCACCGGTGCCATTAAATGTGTTAATTAGTCAATTACAAACAACAGTATGGACAGGCAGGTCAACTGTTGTTCCCCGAAAGAACACGGTATATCGTCTCGGGGCAAAAACCAGATCTTCATCCGAGATTCCAAACAGCAAGCTCTTCAACGTTGCGCTGTAATTGGCCTTCAAGATTCACGGTTTTCCGTGAGACACGGTTTTTCCTTTTATTACTGATTCTTGCCATCGTATAACTACCATATAAACTGATTCCACAGACTGGCCCTCGTCTACCAGTTGCTGCTTCCGTATTCGCTGACCACTGCACCATACTGATCAGCGGAGGGCTTATTAATGAGACTGCGTTGAGTCAGCTTAATTACAGTCTGTCTTTTAAAATTTCGCAGAACAGAAAAGAGGACATAGACACACACATACTCAGTCTTTTTTTCCGCTTTTCTTTACCGTCAAACGCAAAAGAAGACTGTTCGAGGGCCGGAATGAATCTCACAGGGCAATCACCCGGTTTCTCACTAGACACGCTCACAGCGACCCTTCTTCACACAGCAGTATCGAAAACCTCCCCCCGCGTGAGACCCGCAGCATATTTCGCTCTCAGCGAGCGTAAAGAAGCAGAGAACAAGACGACGACAGACTGTTCCGCACCTCCGTTACTTTCTACTTTCATGGTCAATCTGTCTTTCCGAGTCTCTTTTCCTCGATAAAAAAGATGCTTTATTAACTGCGACATATCATCTCCCCCGCCTGAGCGATTACACACAGCAGACTGGATTATCATATATTCCATTCATGTTCTGGGAGCGCCCCCACCATTGCATAATTCACCATCACCATACTACTGCGACTGATGGACCCTTATGACGCAACACGGCCTGCATAAATCGTGCACTTGACCATGCGCCGGTGTCTGCAACGTGATGACGATGACCGGCCACCAAACTTTACTGTTCTACTTACTGTTTGTTTTACGGTTGCCTGTAGCGATCCCTTATGGAGTAAACGACCCCGGCTGGACCACCAGCTCCCCCTGGTTGAACCAAGCCTCCTACGGTGAACCGCTGTATTATGTCGAGTCCCGAATATACACACCGGTCTACAGGTCACCGGACTACCGGTCACCCGACTACCGGTCACCGGACTACCGGTCACCCGATTACCGGTCACCGGACTACCGGCCTTACGGAAGCTACTATCCTAATCTGAATGCCAACTCACAATATCAGTACCCAGTACCGGCTTTCCCATTTAGTTCCTCATCATCACCATCCTCATTTTCATCGTCCCCATTATATTATAATACTCAATCGTTGAATGAACTTTTTGCCGCTCAGACAACAACAACACCAAAGACCCCATCACAGACCTCCGGGACCACTTCACAGGAGGACGAGAGTGTTCTGCAAGCCGACACGCGGTCTTTCGATGACGAGGACCCACGTGTAGTCCGTGAAGCGCGAGGTCAGCAGCAGATGCAGCCGAAACCGCGCGCCACTTTGAAGCGTCTTTCCCGGCCGACCAATGTACTGGCCACGAGCCAACCTGTTGCTCGGACAGCCCCGGCAAGGCGTGCCGCTCTACCCAGACCGGAAGCCAGGCAGAACCCCGTTGAGGGAGAGGTCCTCCCGCGATGGGCACAGGCGATGTCACCGCGGCAATATCAGGCTGGTGGCGGAAGCGCCTATCTAAGCCCTCAAGGTTACGGTGCGTCTGGACCCTACCGCAAGCCATTTGATCTCACAATCCCGAGCTGGATGTACGTTCCGGACCGGTACACCGGCAGTATGAGTTGTAAGTGGCTGTCAATCGAAGACGCGCGCGCGCGCGGTTTCTTCGAGAAATGCTCGAAGGTTTTCGTCCGTTGCACACTGTGGGCCGCGACTGTCTGTCAATTTGTCTTCTTCGCTTAGAAAAGAGAAATCCGAGCATGTCTGTGTGTGTGTACATATGGCAGAGCGAAACAATGGAGAAAAAGTGCGCGCTGTTCCTCGCAATGATGATGGTGTGAGAAGAGTGCGTCCTGCTGCGCTTCATAAGACTGCGGTGGTAATGAAGGGTGTAAGTAGGATGCTGTAGCTGTAGCTGCTTTGTCATGAAAGTCAGCACACTAGTGGGCAAAAGCTTGGATTTCGGGTGTGTGTGTATTCTTTTAGGACTGCGAAGTGTGTGTTTCGTGAATGTGGCTCGTTGAAGACCTCTTAATCTGTCATTCATCTTTAGCTCTTCATTTGATTGTAAATAGTTGGAATCAGACATACAGGGTCATTCACTACCACATCGACACTGAAAAAATTACAAAAAATTAGATTTTGGTTATTTTGGTCCAATTTTTTCACATCGCATCAGTGCAAAGCCTTTCACCCACGAAAACGTTTGTTTGAATGCTTTAAGGCCCATACTAGTGGGCGGGAGCATTCTGTCAAAATTTGACCGAATTTGGCTGAGCTGTTTCGGCATTTTCTTACCCCTGACTGAATAAGCGATCCACCGTGTCTACGTATTGGTGAATGGACCTGTACACTAGTACACTGTACCCTAAGACTCTTCAGTAATTCAGCACGCCGACAGCAGAAGTATGAACTGCCGAATTTCCTAGTGTGTCTATAGTGTTATTGAACAACTTCAGACCAGCGGAAAATGCGAAATTGTACATTGTATTGTGTCAGGCACTCATGATGGGATGACCCCGAATACATTTGCTCAAGTGAATTTAGCGTGGACGCATATACACACGTGGCTGAAACCTCAGGCCGACCGAGTTAAAGCCAACTTTTTACCTGCGCCCACCAAAATGGCGTGGTCGGAGTTTGAGCCAGTTTTGGCCAATGTGTGCAGCTGATTGTGACCACAGCTGACCATGGAGTCTTTGCTCAGTCGATTGATTGACTGACTTCGAATTACGTTGGCGATCTGGTGCAAATCAATGAATCAATGGTCAAGATGCGGCTGACAGACCTACAGATCGAAAATGTCTCCGAAACCGTACCGCGCGTGCGGGAGCTGTGGGTAAGATTGTCACACCCGAATTCTGCAAAAATCTGTACGACGGGATTCCCAGGTGACTGAAGGCTGTCATTAAAAATAAAGGCGCGCGCATCCATCAATAAATACTTAATATTTTTTCTGATGATCCCTGTGGAACTCAGATTGTCATTTCCTGGTTAATATTAGGAGGATTTTTAGAAACAGTTTTGTTTTCATTTTGCGCGTCAAATTATGATTCTCTTATATTGGTGTTAAATCAATGAATCAAGCGATGTAAGTAAAAGCTGAACGCATTGGCCAAAATTGGCTCAAACTCCGACCACGCCATTTTGCTGGGCGCAGGTAAAAAGTTGGCTTTAACTCGGTCGGCCTGGTGTTTCAGCCACGTGTGTATAGAGTACACAGTACAATACTGTAGCGACGCGATTCTAAGGCACAGTTGTAGCCACGCCCCCGGGTTGTTTGCCCACCAATCCGTCTGAATTGCCCCAAATATTTATTCCAAGTATTTACCGTTAAAAATGTATCATCTCTGTTTACAGTGCCGCAATTTTTTTACCGAAACCCGAAGAAATACATTTTTTGAGCGCTGCTCTTTGCCTCATGAATTGTCTCAGCGAGAATTTGCCAGAGCGGAGAAAATCGGAGAGGCTACCCTCCGCCGGTGGCTAACGTAAGAGCCTTTTTTTCTGGTTGATTGATCTCTTGATTGAAGATTGTAATGATCACTAAGAATGTTGGCCTTTGGTAAGTTGCTTGATTGAAGACTGGGGCGCATTTTAAGTATGTAGGTGATTTTGTACGCACACCTGGGGCCATATATACGGAAAACGCAGTTTGCGTTGCGCCTTGGAATCGCGTCGCTACAGTAATTTACCACGCAAAAATCCAGTAAACGTCTTTGCTTCAATATGCGGAATGGTTAATCACTCTTTCTGCTGTGGTTGAATGATTGATAACTTTCATAATAGAACCTATATGGATACACCTTGTCCATTGAGCAAACAACGACGCATTTTTTGGACGTTTGTTGCAGAAGCCGAAGGCATTCACAGTCAGACTCTGCAAAAAATACCTTTTATCCTAAAATTAGCACCTTTTTCTGATGTGTCAGAAAAAACTTGAGGCGCATGATGGGAGAGTGCCGTCTTCTATAATCTCACTGATAATGATAGAGCTTCAGACTGGGGAACCGCCCAGTGTCAAGTGTCCTATGCTCTCTCTCATGTGCTGCTCGCAGGGTATGTGTAATTAAACCGCAGTTCGACTGAGCGTGTGCACGATGAGCTGAGGTAAATTCTTTTTTCTATTGTCATGAGGTTCTGACACTATGATGCTCGCGATGAGATCGGTCTATGAATTGACGCTCATCTCTCAATCGATTACGCCCTTGGCGGCATCTAAGTATGAGCATATTTAGTGATTGTATTGACTTTTGCTGGCAGTTATATTCTTCTTGGACAGTCCGACAGATCAGCCGCGTACCGTTATCTTCCGATCTCAAGGAACACTTTTTTGCCCTAGCAGTCAATTTGATCCACCCCGGATCTTATCTGTTCACCGTTTCCTATTGTTTACCTACAATCAATCAATCGCTGCCAAGTTGGTCTTAAATTTCAACCAATCACGACACAGCGAATCCGATTGAACAGTCACCAATGACTGAAGGGCTGGGGCTTAACTGTCCCTTGAGATCGGGAGATTACGGTAGGAGAACGTCACTACCGCCAAAGCAAAGCAGATTAAAAGTTTAATTGAGGATCTTCTTTATTCTACTATTACTTATATCTTCTAATAAGTTTGTTTGTTTGTCTGTCTGTCTGTCTGTCTGTCTGTCTGTCTGTCTGTCTGTCTGTCTATCTGTCTGTCTATCTGTCTGTCTGTTTGTCTGTCTGTCTGTTTGTCTGTCTATCTATCTGTCTGTCTGTCTGTCTATCTGTCTGTTTGTCTGTCTGTCTGTTCGTCCGTCCGTCCGTCTGCCTAGGCAATAATATGCAGCAATATAAGATAAAATTAATCTTTCTTAAATTTGAATTGCATACAGTAGTATTATTGAGATCAATTATTGAGATCAATAATTGGTTGAATAACAACATGCAAATAAGTCACGAGCCATTGCATATCTCTTACCCTGCTGCGACTATGTAAAAAGCTAACAGGCCAAGTTCAGTAATAAAAATATAATTTTGCATTTCCATCATTTTAGATCTTCCAAATCCCCCGATATTTGCTGCAGGAACCCCTTCCGAATACCATAACAACTGGAACATTTACGCTGACCAGTTTCGCGACGATGTTCCAACTGAGCCGACGTACGATTCTCTGTGGGAACACCCCCTGGCCTACATTGACGGTCATCCTGTCAATGGATCTGGATCGACGATCAAAAGCAAGCGCCCCACATCAAGTACCAAACTGGCAGTTCAAACCTTCAAGCCATGTGTTTCGCGACGAACCGGAAATACCCTCGGCGTCTGCGTGAACGACACTCAAGTCACCCAGTTGTGCATCGGAAAGTCCGTTTCCAAGTCAGTCCTGTGCGATAGACTGGAGTCCTGCTGTCTGGATGTAGACACAACTAGCGATCGTTTGACGACCGGACCCAACGCGACCACTGTTTTCAAGCCTTGTGGCACCATGATTCAAGGGGTGATGAATTTTGGCTTCTGTGTGAATGACGAGCTGTTGAGCCGCGTTTGCCAAGGAAAATTCACGTCCCAATCGGATCACTGCGTCTTCGGGCAATCTTGTTGCAGTGATCAACAGGGCGACGGACTGCGCATTCGGCCGAGTAGTGCGCCAAATCCTTTTCGACTGGAAACTAGTACTGATCCGATGACTACAACTACAGCCACTCCTATGATTATTGCCCCTCCAATACTCGTTGGTATCCCTGAAGGTAAATCTGAGATCCAATAAAAGACGACGATCAAACACGAAAGCAGTAGCCAAATCGGATGCACAACAAAATAGGATAATTTCGCACAAAATACAGCGTAGCTTAAAATATGTAGGCAGGCAGGAGGCAGGCAGGCAGGCAGGAGGCAGGCAGGCAGGCAGGCAGGCAGGCGGACAAACAGACAGACAGACAGACAGACAGACAGACAGACAGGCAGACAGACAGACAGCAACAGACAGACAGACAAACAGACAGACAGACAGGCAGGCAGGCAGGCAGACAGACAGACGGACAGGCAGACAGACAGACGACAGAAAGAAAAATGAAATCTGTTTTTGTTAATTATAGCAAGGCCGGACCAGGCGCGCTTCCAGCCATGCATCTCGAGCCAACGAACACCGCAACTTGGTATCTGCGTGGATGACGGCCAACTCGGTCAGTGGTGCATGGGCCAGACCATCACCAAATCCAGCAACTGTGAAGCAGCTCAATCCTGCTGCAGCGCGGAGAACATATTGACTTTCAATGGAGCTGCGGCGGCTGCTGATCAAACTCCTTTTCGACTTGAAATTGTTACCAATCCGACGACGCCATCGACCACAACAACAACCACCCCAACCACGACGACGACGACAACCACAACTACCCCGACGACCACGACCACGACCACGCAGATGCCGGTCCGTCTTGATGAAGGTCAGTTCCTCGTACCGATATTTGAATTAATGCAAGTGTATGGACACAGACAGTACGACGAGCTACTAAGGTGAGCTACTAAGGCGAACTAGAAAGCAAAAGTTAAACCTGAAATTAGTTATCCGTTTTCTGAAGACGAAGCGTTCGGACAGGTACAGCTAATCAATCTAGAAGATGACAGATCAAAATTCGAAAGGCTCATGAATAAAAAAGACGAAAATTACTCGTACTAATAGAGATGAAAAAGAGTGAGGCCGCTGATGCGATTTGATAAAGAGACCGACAGAATACAAGCTGACACGATTTGAACCGACATACGAACAAAGGGAGCCAACTTGAACAACAGTTTCTGTCAATAATGCTAGCGCAATTCATAATCTACGAAGTACAATAACTGACAAGTAGATAAAGAGCTTAAAATAATGGCCCCTCTTATTTTCAGCACGACCTGGTCAGTCCCGATTTCGACCGTGCATCTCCAATCAACGGATTCCCCAACTTGGACTCTGCGTAAACGACGTCCTGCTGGGGCAGTTCTGCATCGACCAGACCATCACCAAATCTAGTAACTGCGAAACCACCCAGTCTTGCTGCATCGACGGGTCTTCCCCCGGACCGCCACAGCTAAGGCCACCACCCCTGCCGGTGGACCTACCCACAACCGTTCAACCAACCCGAACGCAAGTTAGATTTCCCCAAGAACAACGACCGTTTGCCTTTTTGCAACCGCCGGCGAGTCCGGAACTGCAGCCGTTTCGCTCGCCGTTTCAAAACGACCAGTCCGGCGCCGATTTACCACCACCAACGCCAAAACTGCTCCCACAAGCCACTCGGCAACAACGGCGACCGTTCGTCTTCAACCGAAACCGCAACGTCATGCGGAAACAGATTCCCATCCAACAACAGTCCGCCGACTGTTCCGTCCCACAGAACGATGCAACCGGAACCTGCGTGCCGGACTTCCAAGTCGGGGACCAGTGCACCGGTAAAGCCGTGTTCCGGTCATTCGATTGCCCAGCTCGACAAGTTTGCTGTATCGCCGTGACCGTGCTTCGCTCACCGGTCACGACGACCCTTCCACCGGATGATGCAGCGTCGCAGCAAACGAGCTTCTCACCGTGTCTCTCCAGTGAAAGTCCAATGACCACGGGCATCTGCGTGGACAACCCACAGGTCGCCAGCCTCTGCATGCAACGTGTTGTCTCAACCAGTCGGCACTGCCTGCCGATGCAGTCGTGCTGCACGGACCTTCAACAACGGGCGGAACCCGGTCGACCGCCGACCCTCGCACCGGTTGCTGCCACGACGATGACGACGGCTGCTCCGACTCGACCCAACTCCTTCTCCCCGTGTGGGACCTCGCGGTCGGTCCTGCAGTTCGGTATCTGCGTGCAGGGCATTTTGGTGTCGGTCATGTGCACCGGGCAGTTCATCGAGAAGAGTAAGGACTGCGCAGAGTCGGAGACCTGCTGCGTGGACAGCGGCGCCAACGCGGTGGCCGTGCAGCAGTCGCGGGATGATTTTGATTTCGTTCCGGAACTGGACGAGCCGACGACGACGACTGCTCCGTCGACAACGACAGCGCCGTCGTTTGCGGACCAGTTCGCCTGGCCGCAGATCTTCCAGCAGTGTATACCGATCGTCAACAACTTCCAATTGGGCGTCTGTGTGAGTGAGTCGCAGGTCGGGAGCTTGTGTTCCGGACGGTTAGTCGCGCCGTCGAGGAGCTGCGGACTGGCGCAGTCGTGCTGCTCGTACTTCCCGGATGCGGGGGAGGCACCGACAAACCCTCCGACGACCACGACGACCACGACGACGACGACGACCACAACGACGGCGGCTCCGGAGACGACCACCACGACGGTTGCGATCACGTTGGCTCCTCGCCCGGTAGCGGTAGTGGTGGCCTCATCGTTGAGGCTTCCGGCAGCGTTTAGGGATACCGTGCAAGATGTCTTCCACCCGTGTGCGGCCGCAAGGGGCTCGGTGGGTGTCTGTGTTAACCAAGAGTCTGCGATGAATTATTGCCTGGACAAGCTGATTGCAGTTTCGGTGGATTGCAGCAGGTCTCAGATTTGTTGTTATGATTCTTGACAAAAGTGGTTCTATATTTTGGTTGAAAACGTCAGCCGGGAAGTAAATGAAAAAAAATGCAAGAGAAACTATTCCTGAACTTTCCGTCGTAATTTCGTACATGGTCGAACAAACTTACGACAGCATGGTACCTGAATGGAACGAACACAGTGGGAGTTGGGTACGTCAACCAATATGTTAGTAGTTAGACGGATTGACGGATAACCAAATCGACCATCCAAACTTATTTAAACAAAAACCGAGGGTCCTCTTATTGTCAAATGAACGTGTCTCCATAATCCAGCCCTGAATATATCTCAATGAAGTTGGACCGACTTTTAAAGATGAATCACTTCAGTACGGAGACTCAGCTTATTGCTAATGTTTAAAATGACCTCAGCCACTTCTGACAGTTCAACAACCGACTTCCTCATCCCTTGTTATTATATAGGAAGAAGAAGTCGAAGCCATGGCCAGCCCTCAAACAGTTTGCCCTTCCGACCATTCCCCGTCAACAGAAAATTTTCTACGTCTCCTTCGTGTGACTCCAGTCTTAATATTTCAGCACACAATCTATTCGGTCGGATCCATTTGGTGTCTGTCAGCACAAAGAGGAGTTCAAGTTGGATGAAGACTCCTTCGCCGTGCATGCGGACATCACCCTGACCGTCATGCTTAACACTGTCACTACCGATCAGTGTGCCTCTCAAGACGCCATCAAACGCAATTTCGCCAACCTTCGCGCCTCTCAAATTGGAATTGGATTTCGTAGTTACATCATCTGGACAACAAGGAATTCCCCACACAACCGGGCCATCCTCATGGCGAGGTCTCCGGTCTTCGCGGTCATGCCGACCCACAACGTAAAGGAGAAGCGAGAAGGACGTTGCAGCGCTCTGGATGTTGGCGGAAAAATTATGGACGACCTCCTGGACTTCATCTACAGCGGCAGCACACGGAATGTGTCCGACAACGTAATTGGACCTGTTGAGTGTTGCGGACAAGTATGGGTTGTCGGCGTTGAAAGACGTCTGCTCCAGGTGTTTACTGGGCGAGCTCTTGCTCAAGAACGCTGCGGACCTTTACGCTCTGCTCTGGCTGAGCAGTACGGGTAGGAACTGCTAAAGATGGCTATTGCTGTTCGCTTTGGCACGTTGCATAAGCTCAATTTTTTCATCAATTCAAATTACATTCAAATCCATTTGGCTCGCAATTCTGACGCCCAGGCCTAGAGGCCCATCAATATCAAATACACAAAACACAATGCACGTATGTGTGTGCTTGAATAGTAGATAAATAATATATATATCACGGGAAACAGAAGCGAATAAAATAGGCAACATGAGAAAACAACAAGATAAATAATCTGCGAAGATAAATTTGAAAAATGTACCACGATTCCAAAAAAAAACTGTAAAAAAAACGATACCTCTTTAAAAACTTCAACAGCCTCATCGCAAAGCGGTGTCGTCGTGGCCCTTCCACCGCTTTTCTTACGGCGTTCGTTGACCAGTCCATCTCATTGCGGAACTCCGGCAAGATGTCATCCGCAATGGCCATCACGTCCCCCTCAAAAAACCTACCCAATCGGACTATGGCAAATGGGATCAAGGTATTGTAATAAATCGTCGGCCACTCCCACTGTAACAGCGCGGTCTCCGGTGGTGGGTCTTGGTACTCGTAGTAAAAGACACAGTCCAACAGGATGATCGGTACATTCGCGGCCGCAAAAAGTCGACCACTTTCCCCAGCTCGGTGCAGAGATGGATGTTGGTGGCCAGAAGGTTGTACCGCTCCGCGTCGTCCTTGTCCTCACCCGTCCGCCATATGTACTGAAACATAATGAGCGACGGTCGGCCATCCTTGCAGCGTGGCTGGGCCTTTTCCGAGTACTTAACAATTTCGCCGGACAGCCACTTGTTCAGGAAAGTATTGAAGAAGACGGTGAAAGATGATGCGACCTTTGCCATCGCTTTCCAGCCACCGTCCGTGTTAATGAACTTCTGTAAAAACTTATTTAGAGTTGCAACTTGAACGCCCAAATGAAAATGTATTTACAAATGTCATATTTCGGCGTGCCAGCATGTAAACTTTGTTACAGGCCTCGGACTGCACTTTGCCGTTTTTGATGTCCTCTTCGTCCTCGAGCTCCTGACAACGGCGCTTAATGCCGTGGTAAATACGCATCTCATCGACATCGGTGTTGGCCAATCCGACCTCGATTCTACGGTTCTCATCCTCCGCGAGCGCTAGGATGTCCACCTCCGTTAGTTTCACGTAGACTTTCCACTGTAAAAAGAAAAGCACCACTTGACACTGGTTTGAGTTGTAACTCAAACCAAAATATCTTACACGAAGGTAAGCTTCCGGACCCATGCCAGCCTCCGGGTGAGTGTCAATGTAGTGGAGTCGGTGATTGCCGTCGAGAAGGCTGAGTTTGCGATTGTCAGCGACAGGGTCTTGCCCCTCCTTCACCACTTTCATTCCCGTTCATTCGTTGTCGGTGTTGATGTTGCCGTCGAACATCTCATCGATGAAGACGGCGTAGTAGAACTCGGCGTCCCGGTCCTTCACTGGAGTAACTTTCAGCTCCTTTTCTAGCACCGCGCTGTGATGGGGGTTGAGCATCCGATTCAGATAATTGTGCTTCAGATGACGCCGTTGAATGTAAATGAAATCTTGAAAAAAAAGCGTTTGAGTTGCAACTCTAACACTATTGTGCGGCAACAACTAGTACCACTGGTGCCGTTTGAGTTGCAAAGCAAACAGATCCAACAATCATTCAATCAACCAGTTCTTAAATTGTCGGCACCGCCGTTTAATCAATCATCAACTGTAAACAAATAAGACAAACCTATCGGAAAACGCTTCTTCTGAGCGTCGTCGAACGCTTTCAGGGATGCCGCCAAGTCCTTGGCGTCAGCCTCCTTCTCCTTCTCCTCCCTCTTCGCTTTGGCTGCCACCCTGCTCCTTTCCTTGTCCAGCAGCTTCTGGGTGTTGATGTCGATGGTAGCAGCTGGCGAGTCCGAGAACGTGGAGGCCTGATCCGACATGTCGGTCGGAGCAGCAACAGAAAAAAAAACCACAACAACGACAGTAGCCAAAATGGCAACAGCAACAGTGGCAAAAAATGATGGTGGAGAGGTTGTGAGAAAAATCCAAAACAATGCAGTTGGCTTGACTTGAGGCTGTCGTACGCATGCGGCAGCATTGCCATACAACAATGGCGGAGTTACCCCTAGCTGCCCGTTTTTTGCCCCCGGCCACCCCGCTCCCTCCACTAATTCTTTTATTTTTTATTAATTTTTATTTTAAAGAGTTGCACTTGTTCCTCCTATAAATTGTTTTGTTTTAATTATTTTATTTATTTTTATTTGAGTTGCAACTCAAACCGAGCTGCCCTCAGCGGGAGGTCAGACGGTTTTCAACAGGGAGTCCACTTCAGGCCCCCTTCAGGCCCCCTTGAGCCTTTTTGTTCCAGGTTCACCTCCTAACTGCTCCATATACGAATATATACCGTATACCGTATACGAATATACTGTACTAGTACGGTATATTCCACAGTACATGCCATTTTGGCGGTAACGAATTAGATTTTGTGACCGAACAGTCTAGCGATCGAGTGAAACGAATCTAACCGTGAAATCATCATAATCCTCGCATGTTTCAGTAATTTTCCTTTTTTGTACAGGGATCTCACTCTTCATTGTACCATTGCACCACTAAGGTCTCAATGGAATAACCAACCATTGGATTATTTCCTTCTCGGTTCATGCCTTTCCCTCGTTATTGGTGTTCACTTGATGTGTTCTTCTGTACTTGCATTCTCTCACTGAAGTCACGTATTGCGTCGGGCGAATAATAATGACCGGAATGCTCATTGCTACAACGTCCCAGCAGATGCCGCTATCACTTCGGTCGTGATTTATTTACTCGGTATTATAATTCAAAATCGGCTGCGCGCGTGGGCTCGCTGTTCTCTATTTGATTTTACCCTCCACAGAGTAATTGAAGATGCATTCTTAGCAGTTCCTCGGCGGAAAGTGCCGTCCCGCGGTTCTACAGAGATACCATTACCGGCTAAAAATATCGTACCGCACAAAAATGTAGAGCGGTGTTTTGGCCCCGAAGAATGCAGATGTGTCTAGTCTACGCGTCGATCGCTGGAGTGTTGTGCGCCACAGTGTGCGCCACTTCCGCCGTCATCACAAGTCTTTCACTCATCAGCTTCACACACAGAAGGCTTTCTTACCTCCAAGGTTCTCCGGGAACCCCATCAATATGCACCGTCAGATAGTGGGCCGTCTACAATCATTGCCTCATTTTGCCGCTCCCGATTTGAAAGAGCCCCTTTATCGTCCGTTAATTCTGCAATGCGGCCCGGACACATCGTCCACCAAAAATTCCTTCTCGTTGTCTGTGTTTCGGCATCTACGAACTTGGTTCGTGTGCTGGCCGGACCATTGCCATCCCTCAGGGTCGGTGGTCTTCTGGACAATTTTCAGTGTTATATTTTACTTTGCCGATATCGGGGCGGATCTTTCGGTGGCGTTTGAATATCTCGATTCCAAGGACTACATTTGGTTTTCCCTCTTATTCAGCCTTACATTCCTCCCCATGTTTATTGCTGTCGCTTATGAGGTGGGATATAAGCGTCGAGTTTGGTATGAGGTCTACCCTTTCGGCCTGTTTTACTGGTAGGTAGCAAGCACCAAATCCCGTTGATCTTGGGTACGAGATGGAGAACACATAAAACATGGTGCACAAACACACTGACAGACAGGAACACACCCCCCCCCGGCA
>LRSR01004992.1:0-11531 GCA_001579985.1 Hypsibius dujardini | reverse complement strand
CAGACAGACAGGAGTGCGACATACTAGAGCTGAAGACAGCAACTACTTCCAATATCAACATGTCTATACTTTAGGTCCTCTGTTTGCCGGCAGCGTTGATGCAGGAAGCGTTTCAAAAGTTCGAGTGCCTTGAGCAAGAAATTTGGGATGTCTGTGGCAGGAAGATGACCGCGGTTTTGCTTGCTAGTCAGCCAACCTTTCACGTAAGCTTCAGTACACGATGAGTGGATTTCACAGAGTCTGAAGCAATTCGTCTGTCCCTTGCAGCACTTGTCGGCCGACAAGATCGCCAAACGCGTGAATAAGGGCGCGGTCATCTTGTTAAAAGACGACAATTTTTCATTACTTCCGGAATGGGAACTGGTGATACTTCTACATGGTGAGAAATTTTTTCAAATAATTCTGTAGCTGTGTTATTAAATATATCAAAAGACGCAAAGTCCTACAAATGTAAAAATAATAGGCGCCGCCCATTTTTTTAACCGTTGTTTTTCATTTCCTAATCAAATTCTAACCATTTGCACCCATCGGTAGGGAAATGCAACGGTCTGCCGCAGGAAATTGCCATGGAAGGTCCCAAAATCATTTCCAATCAGATCAAAACACTGCAATTTCAGCGATCGCATCCTCCTGGTTTGATCAAGGTAAAACTGTAGCCTTTCATTTCATTGTGTCTATGTCTGTTTGTCTTCCAATCCATCAGTCTGTAGGGTGTCTGTCTGTCTGTCTGTCTTTCTGTCTGTCTGTCTGTCTGTCGCTTTCTATATCCTTCGATTTTCCTTCACAGGGTCACGGGATAGATCAGCCTGTGCTGTTTGTGCTGGACCATGACCGGACTCTGTCCCGAACCCTGAGCACTGAAAGTCAGGAGCTCAGTGGTTCCATCGGATACAATAACGCCGGCTTCCACGGCTAACTGGAGCAGAGCCGTCAGACGACACCAGCAATAATTTATTTATTCAATAGAAATTAGACTTTCGCATGAAATTCAACCACTGGCGTTGCAATAAAATAAAAGAAGGTGTGTGGGCAAAATGAAAGCTTCTCTCATTGAAAGAATTATCACATTTAGCAAGGTAATCCAGGTCCAGCAGGTGTGCACATCAAGAGCATTCCGACGCGTGAGACAGGAGATTCCGTGAGGGGGAATACGCTCATTTCCGATAGATGATGTGATTTACCTGCAATAAAAATGCAATTTGACTCTCTTGCGATGATTTTTTTGCGCTTTGCGGTGATGTGATGTGCCACGATGGGAACCCAGGTGACGAAATTCCCCGCCAAGATTTACCGTGATGATCTGAAACGGGAAATGGAAACAGAAAAAAACTGTTATAAAAACTGTCGGACTCGAGGGTGTAGGGGGCGCCACTTGCTCGTTTGCACAGACATCGCGTCAGTTGCGACATGTGCGCCCCCTGTTTCCCTCACAGCGTCAACTTAAAAGCGATTCTGCCAGTGCGTCAGCTTAAAAGCTTTCCCTCGTCCAGTGATAAAGTAATCGAGAGAAGGATATTACCGTAACTGCGGCGACGGCCCAAATGTTGGTGAGATAAATCCAAAAGACGTGGTGGAACGGCGAACGATACGGCAGCCGCACCGTCACCGCCAGTGGGATCACCTTCGCCACGTGTTTCCTCGAGCAGAACACCATCATGGCCGGAATGATGTACTGGAACAAAAAAAAAAGTGAAAATAAAGATATCGAATTCCTGAACGAAAATCAGGACGAGGAATCCCCTGGCCATTAGTGATGCCAATCACTATCCAATTCTCCAAAAGATCCCAGGTACGTTTTTCTTAACACTCGCCGATCCAAAATTCAATTTCCTAAGCACTAGCATGGGCAGATGTAATCTGTTAACGCTAGGAGGTGCAGTAACAAGTGATTTCTGAAATCACACCCGCAAGTTTCCGCTTTCATGGGATAGTGACAGTTAGCTCCGCCCCCTGACTACATCTGTGAATTGAACATTAAATTCTGGACCGGACAACGTCAAGACAACGTTCTCTCTATCTTCCGGTGACTTGAATAGTGATTGGAATTCCATGGAACCCGGAACAAAGGCCAGGAATAGGAACAGGAATAGGAACAGGCCAGGAACAGGCCAGGAACAGGCCAGGAATAGGAACAGGCCAGGAACAGGCCAGGAATACGAACAGGCCAGGAACAGGCCAGGAATACGAACAGGCCAGAAACAGGCCAGGAATAGGAACAGGCCAGGAACAGGCCAGGAATAGGAACAGGCCAGGAACAGGCCAGGAATAGGAACAGGCCAGGAACAGGAATAGGAACAGGCCAGGAATAGGAACAGGCCAGAAACAGGGACAAGCCCGGAGCAGGTTGATTCCTCATACCCAGCTGCCCATCTCCCCAAAAACACGTGTGGGCAACGTACCATTATGGCAACCCCGGCGTAGCTGCCCGTAACTCCGACAAGGAACTGCACTTGATCCGTCAGCAGAGCGATCGTGATCGGTGGCAGGAGAGTAATCAGCGGGAGCACAATCTTCTCCACTTTCCACGGCATCTCTCGATGCAGTATCATCTCGAACAGTGTTCTAATGTTGTTCCGGAGAGTGATACCTGACAATGACATATCAGACTTGAGAAACAATCCCGAAGCAGTTCATATGGAAGGAGTTTAGAAGTCCCAACCATTCAACGAACTTACCAACAATAGGAAATGTTGAGGATAAGGTGAAAACGGGGAACAAAGCGAGGAAATATCGGACAAAAATCGGAGGAACTTGGGTCGGATCGCTGATGTCGAAAAAGTTCAACGTGTACAAATCTTTAGGCTCCTAGAGAAACACAGGCTGGATCATCACGGTTACAGTCAGGGCCTGTAATGGCAGGTGGATAGGCAGACGCACAGACAGGCAGGCAGTCAAATAGATATAGAAAGACAGACACACAGACACACAAACAGACAGGCAGACAGACAGACAGACAGACAGACAACAGACAGACAGACAGACAGACAGACAGACAGACAGATTAACAGACAGACAGACAGACAGATCGATTAAGCAACAGACAGACAGACTCGCAGACAGACAGACAGACAGACAGGTAACGTAGGCATTCAAGCACCTTGAAGAGAAATACTCCGGTAAGGGCAAGGACGAGGTACAGGATGAGGACCGATCCAAAATCCCCGAAAACTAGACCGTGAATGCGATTTTTCCGTTTGATGGGAGTGACGACACCGGGCTGCGCGGCAAGTTAAAAATCAAGATACGCTTATCAAAAGATGCCACATCATGACGTTCTGTGAAAATTTGCACAATAAGCATTGCTTACCAAGGAATGATGGCACATAAATGCGTAGACAGCTGAAAAGACATCACTGTTTGTGACGTCACCATTGGCTTTCCTTCTACGCAGTGCCTACAAACCTGTGCCGAAAATGTTGGGGAATGCGTTCAGCTGCGCGACTTTTGGGTGGCCTTCATTTCTGCCCTGTGCAATCCAAATTACGGCCAGAATAATCATCATCAGAATCGCCTGCAAATCGGACTTTTGTCAGTACCAGTCGCCGGTCTGTCCAAGAACAACCAAGTCAACGACGTACCAGCCATCTGGTTAGAGAAGTAACGACTTGAAGATATTTGGTTTTCTGAACGTTGAAAAACGTGAAAGGCCCGAGAGTAAACGCAAAAACAACCTGAAAAAATAATTCAGATTTAAGTATTGTCCCGTTAACAAAAAGACTAGTACCATTGATCGACATCGACCGAAAAGCTGGCACTAGCCGGATAACATTAGGACGTTGGCACAGACAGCGAAACATAGGTACTAGAAAATCGCATAAACAGAGGGACAGACAAACAAACAGACAGACAAGCAGGCAGACAGACAGACAGACAAACAAACAGACAAGCAGACAAGCAGACAAGCAGGCAGACAGACAGACAGACAGGCAGGCAGACAGACAGACAGACAGACAGACAGACAGACAGACAGATAGACCAACCAACCGATGGAACAGACAAATGCATGCAGTGATCCATAAAATCATACAAAAATTATACAAGAAAACGAACCACGAAGATCCGATAGGCATTGGCCCGGGAAAGATTTGGGCTAGAGGGCCAACACGGATCCTTGTCCGTCATATTCAGCGGATGACTCTCGTTGACGAACGTGCTATGAATGTAACAAACAAACCCCAACAGTGTCTGAATGGCAACTTGAATGTAAACCGGAAGTCACAAATTCCTACCACGCGACGTCACGCAGACTTTTCGGCACGGCTGTAGAATAGATGCTCAAATCGCCGTATAAGTAAACGACCATCGCCAAGTAGAAGAGATAGGCGCCAACTTTTGTGAAGAACATTCCAGCCATCTGACCCTGCAACCGACCCAGAATCTCCTTACAGACATAAAGCGCTAAATTCTCATACACCGAAGCGAAATAATTTCCGTTTTTACAAGTTCGATGCGACGTTTAATCTGGAACAGACTGTCGGTTTCGCCGATCGGTTCGCGCTCATTTATAAGCGGCGAATGCTCCACAATCTCCTGCCTCTGACCGGCAATTCGGTCATCCTGAAGAAAGAAATGCCACATCAAGACAAGACTACGTGAAGACACAAATCGTCATGAGAGAAGCAGAAGATATCAAGCGATCAATCGAAGTGCTGTATAACAATCCCACCGACCTCTTCCTCATGTTCCTCGTCAAACTTCTTAACCTTCAGCACGGCATTGGCATTCGACATAGCTTCCAAGACAAAAGTGGCGCTAACATAGCTGCAAGACAACGCATGTGAGAGTTGAGTGAGACCGAAACGGCTACATCACATAATACACAACATCAATCAAGCAATCTATCAATCGATCAATCACAGTCGGACCATACCTCATAAAGCATCACACAACATCAATCAATCAAGCAGTAATCAATCAATCAGTCAGTCGAATTCGGACTATACCTCATAGAGAATCACACACAACATCAATTAATCAATCAATCAACCAATCAGTCGAACTCGGACGATACCTCATAGAACATCACACAATATTAATCAATCAATCAATCGATCAGTCAAAGTCGGACAATACCTCATAAAGCACCACACAACATCAATCAATCAATCGATCAGTCAAACTCAGACGATACCTCATAAGCATCACACACAGCATCAATCAATCAATCAATCACTCGGACTTGGACAATACCTCATAAAGCCAATTAGGGTAATAACAATGGTGCCGAGGACGTAACCAGCCTCGGAGAAAGCCTTCGGGAGAGTCAGCGCCCCCGTTCCCACGATAAGGTTGAAGATGAAGAGGAAACCCACCTGCAAAACAGCAGAGAACGGCCAGCCATCATTGCATAATGTTAAATTTAGGCAATTTTCAGGAATTCTCGGCTCGAACGATAGCAAGATTGCTTCTTACCGTGGACGAATAGGAAGCACCCGGATCCGTATGGCTGTCGCCAGCCATTTTCGGATGAACGTATCAGGGTTATTCTCAACTTTTTAGTCCCATAAATAAGAGGTGTAAACTTCTTCTCGTCTGAATAAAACTCCTTCTTGTCTGAATAAAACTCCTTCTTGTCTGAATAAAATGTCTTCTTGTCTGAATAAAATGTCGCGATTTCGGGTTGAAGTTGTGTTGACGACCTTAAGAAATCATGGCAGCCTTTCTAAGAACAAACCCCATCCGTGTAAGACCATCCGAGATAATAAATACGCAAAACACGGGGGAAAATGTCAGTGCTACAGCATCAGCTGGCATCGCAAATTTCCGAGGAGGAAGATGAATGATGATGAATGGAATCAACGGATCAATGAAAAGTCAAAACGAACAGGTAAGTTCAAGCGACGGAACGGTTCGCGAAGTTCGAACGAAAATCTTTGCTAACTGAGGAACGCTTGATTGAAGTAAAGGAACAGTCGTTCTACATGGATCTGCCAACAATCGGTCAATCAATCGACAACTTTTGACTTTGGAAGTTAGCGAAGCATTCGACGATTGATTTACTGATAAGGCTGGTTTTCATCTCATTTCAAGGCATCACATTTTCTTACTTCTAGATTCTAGTTTAGTTTAATTTAATTGCCCAAAATGTCGGCCAATAAAGACAAGTTGGCCACCGCCGGGTCCCATCATCACACGCATAACGGCCGCTTGGTCGATCTGGAATTGGCATCGTTCTGCGTTTTCAATTCCTCTCTTGGCCAACGGGAAGGCGAGGTAAACACGTGGCAAAAACCTTGCGCTAACCGAGTTAAGCCACTACACTCGTTGCGTAGCTGTTGTACACAGCCATCGAGTTGAAGTGCTTAATTCAGTCAGCGCACGGCTTTTGCCACGTATGTATTAGTGCTTAGATAAAAAGATTTGACGCATTGATCGCTGCGGCTTAAAGACATACGTAGATTCATTTCCTTTACAGGAGCATCAAAAGATTTTTTTATTTTTCCCCGTCACGACGGATGTGGATGTGCAAATTAGAGTCATTGGACTGCTGGAAGCGGTCTCAAAGTTTATGAGGTACGAACTACAAAGCAACATTACTCTTGTTCCATTGCGGTGCTGAATTATTGGTTGCATGTCTGTTTGTGTGCTAATTAGGTCCTTCAGCGATACGGATTGTCGCTCGTTCTTGACGTCGCAACAGCTGCATGTGATCTTTCAAGCAGAACCAGATTTCTGGATGGCAATGGTGAGCCGCAAAACTGTGCACGGCGTTTTGGTTGATTGATTGATCCGGTTGATCGATGTGTTGATTGATTGATGTATTGATTGATCCGGTTGATTGATGTATTGATTGATTGATTCGGTTGATTGATCTGTCGATTGATTGATTGATTGTGCTTCATGATTCTTCTCTATTGCTGTTCGTTGGTACTACATTCTTAGTACTCCCGTGCCTTTTGGGATTCCCTTAATTGATTGACCACTTGATTTTTCTGAATCAGTTGGTTGGTTGGTTTGGTTAACATGTTTAAAAAAGAAAATAATTGGACGGTTGGAAAAAGCTCACTATAGAGGTCGCTGACTACGCTGTGACTCATCAGTTTTCGATTAACTGGCGACAAAGCGCCCCCTGCCACTCTCTGGCCCATTCCAGAGCCCGTGTTTGCATTTTGTCCCTTTCCAGACTCTCAACTTGGTACACCCATCAGATACAGCTGGTCCACGAGTAGGAGAGAACGACCGGACTCGAAATGAAACAATTCAAGAAGAAGTCTACTGCTCCATTCTGGAAAAGGCTTACAAGATGTTTAAGGTTTGTCCGCGTCCCACTGCCGTGCGAATAAATAGTACAGTTCTTGCTAAACTTCTCACATGTCTGACTTCCACGGTACCTTTAGATTCTAAACGGGCCTCTGTCTCTCGCGGAATATCCGGACACGAAGCCGCTGAAGCAGAAACTGCAATCTTTCTTCGCCGACGTAAGTCGTTGGCATGTTCAGAGGGAATTATTGGCTGATGATTGTGCGATCGCTTGCTGTAGTACCTCTCGCTTGCTGTAGTACCTCCAGAAAAGTCCATTTGGAAAGCTCGATGTGCTGCAGTGTTTCGACGCGCTCTCGTGGTTGCCGATGAATCGGAAAGTGTTTTTATCCGTGCAAAACGTCGTCAACTCCATCAGTGTTAACTTCCGGTATGATCTCACACTTAAACACGTGAAGTTTGAAAGTATGACGTTTTGCTTGATTACAGGGAAGTCCGATACTCGCTGATGCTTTATTGGGATCAAGTCGTATGGTATACACACGCGGCAAACATCTTGCGCTGACCGAATTAAGCACCTCAACTCGGGGGCTGTACGACAGCCATGCGTCAAACATCTTGCGCTGACCGAATTAAGCACTTCAACTCGGGGGCTGTACAACAGCCATGCGTCAAACGAGTGTAATGGCTTAACTCGGTTGGCGCAAGGTTTTTGCTACGTGTGTAGCTTGAGGTCAAACTTAGGTTGGGTTGAGTGATGCCTTGACCAACTCACGTCTCTTCTCTAGGAATGACATAGACCTTCCGGAAGCACTTTCTATGGCGCACTACATAACCAAATTTTTGTATCCCGATCTGATGGAAAAAGACATCCAGGCGATACATTCCAGCCTCCCGGCTCAACAGTTTGCTCAAGGTCACCTCGGAAGGTACGTCGGTTGATTCGTTAGTTCCTTCTCACCTGTGTCAATTTTCCCATCTGTGTGAAGGTTCTTCTTCGGGCCAAAGAACCTGCAGGACTCCGAGGAGGTCGTTCCACCCACTTTCGCCTATTTAACGGACCCCGAAAGTGGCCTTGCTGTGCGCTACCGGCTAGTCGTATATAGCGCTGCAAGTATTGCTGTCTGCTTATTCCTTGATGGTACTTCGAACGTAGAATACCGATAGGGAACTGATTTAAAAAATTTAACATGAATCGAAAGACACTTCTTCGTACGGGCAGACATACAAACACAGCCAGAAAGAAACGGAGACATTCAGCCAGCCAGCCAGACAGACAGACAGACAGACAGACAGACAGACAGACAGGCAGACAGGCCGGCAGACAACATGTAGACCGGCATGCCGACGTCTGGAATATTTCATATTTTCATTTTTCTTTTGTCTTTCGTCTTTTATTTTCACCTTGTTTCTGTAGAAGCATCCAGTGCAGCTTCGGAGAGCACGAAATACTACCGCAATTTGGATGCATATCTCGGCCCGGCAGTCGCCGCGATAGCTCCTGATCTTGCGGAGCAGTATTCAAAGCAGCACAATCCACAATGGTCGTATGATTCGCCCAACGTCCGCTACATCTTCCTCAACGAATCGAATCTATCGAAGAAACAGACTTTGGCGGACCGCAACCAAACGGTGCAGGTCGAACTCCTGAAAGCCTTAGTCGACATTAAGGAAGATGTCACCAAGTAAGCTCTTTTTTATTTTTCCCTTTTCTTTGGCTTGGCTCACTTGTGGGCACTTGCCGTCTCATTTTAGTCGTTTCGATGACACTGAAATATACGAGAAGGTCTTGCATGATTGTTGGATCTATGGGAAGCGAAATTTCCAGCACAGTTTATTCGCAGTCGTCACCCAACGCAACGCCGACTTGGTCCTGACTGAAGGTAAAGGGCCTTGCGTGTTCCTCTTTTATTTTAGAAAAAGTTAAAATCAGCGCGATTCGTGTGTTTGCAGAAGAAATACGAAAACTCTGCAGCAAAGAATTCCCATCGAGCAACGATGCGTATCTTTAAAAGGCGTTCTACCATCACGTGACTCTTCTCATGTCTTTCTGCGCTGAACCGGTGATACAGAAACTTAAAACGCCAAAAGCTAAATATTTTAGTGCCTTATACGAAAATGAAAACAATTCCTCAATCCAACAGGCAATCGCGTGTCCACGGGCAATCGCGTGTCCACAGGCAATCGCGTGTCCACAGGCAATCGCGCGTCCACAGGCAATCGCGTGTCCACAGGCAATCGCGTGTCCACAGGCAATCGCGTGTCCACAGGCAATCGCGTGTCCACAGGCGAAATTCGCGGATGACCAAAAAAGCGCGCATGCTTTTTCTGCCTAAATAAGACGCGCTATTTCTTCCACAACTTTCTCATGTTTTGTCATTTTGCAGTTTGACAAAGTGTAACAATTAGCCCCTTTGAGCAGTCAAGTCAAACTGGTGGAAGTTTTTAATTTCATCAGACGGAGAATCAGAGAGGAGTTGAAGATGAAGGAAGAGGAAGTTCTCCTCCCTGAAAATTCCTCAGCACGTGCGCCGCGTGATCTCATTCTTCTCTTCGATCCGCGAGGGCCTTCAAAAGTAACATTGTGATCATTAAACTTATTTTGATCTAAAAAATTCATTCTGAGATCTGTACTTGGTGTTTTGTTAAAAATCAGCCTTGAAAACAACTTGGGAGATTCAGGCATTAATAAGAAAAAAAAACTTCATTTTCAGGATGATCTGGGAAAACTAATGGATCTTTTTTCTGGCAAGGGATTCGACAAAAAATGTATTGCAGGCAATCGATTGGGAGAAAATTCTCTGTCGAATGAGTAGGGACACTGCCAGAGGGGATTGAGCAGCATGTCAGTGAAGTTAGTCTGAAAAATATGTTTTCACTCGGTACTGTATTTTCGCGTTAGACAGGGACAGCGTACGAGCTGTGGAACGTTTAGTCGGCCACGCGACGCTTGTGCTGTGTGTACGGTGCACACAGCCACGCACACGTTCCACTCCAGTACGACTGTCCCTGTCTAACGCGAAAATACATTGTCGCGATTCTGAGGGCCATCTCAGTCTCGCCACCCCCCAGGCAAGACTGTGTTGACGTCAATGATTCAATTCCGTTCAGCCATGTTGATTGTTGATTGAGTAGAGCAACCGTTCCTGTTGATTGTTGATTGAGTAGAGCAACCGTTCCTCTTGATTATTGATTGAGTAGAGCAACTGCTCCTGTTGATTGTTGATTGATTTAGTTCGCCAAAAGAACAGTGTATACCACTGAACACAGGCTGGCCAGGGGGTCGTAATTTACTGGTAGGGCCAAAAAACGCGACTCGCGTTTGGAATCGCGACAATACATTACTGTCCCAGATGGGTCGGAGAGAAGCTCTAACAGGCAGGAGCAGCACACTTAACACAATAATTTAATTCCAAAACACAATCACCCAGATAAGAAGCCCTCTACCGGAATGTTAGTTTTCAACTCGGAAGAATAAAATCATATCGAAAGAGAACCGTTTCGGCTACCGGTGCCTGTCCTGTCTTTGGTAAAAAACTATACACGCCAAAAGGTGCCATATACTGAAATCCGGCCATAAGACACGGACGAAACTGAGAACTGAGTTGGAGGTCTGAAAACAAAAGGAAGGCACGTGTCAATCAAAAACTGACAGTCACAACAGAAATCTCGCGTTTCCACTGCACACGCGGCAAAAACCTCAGACCGACCGAATTAAAGCCAACTTTTTACCGGCGACCAGCAAAACGGGATGGTCAGAGTTTGAGCCATTTTGGCCAATGCGTGCAGCTGTTTTTTACCACAGCTGACAACGCACTCGTTGCTCAATCGATTGATTGATTGACTTGGAAGTATTTTGGCGATCTGATGTTAAATCAATGAATCAAGCGATGTGAGAAACAGCTGCACGCATTGGCCAAAATGGCTCAAACTCCGACCACCCCATTTTACTGGGCGCCGGTAAAAGGTTGGCTTTCATTCGGTCGGCCTGAGGTTTTTGCCACGTGTTTACCTGCCAGAGGAGGAAGTCACTCAAACGACACTCGCCCGAGGTTCGGATGAGTAATTCGGGGTCTGGTGAGAGGTGAGTGTGAAGTCGTGAACTTATTGCGTTTTCATCGATTTCACTAAAAGAAGAACCGACGACTTGTACAATCAACGACAAGATTCAATACACTGGAGGGTCAGGGGTATGGGCAAAAGGGGCGGAGCAGGGGGTGGTCAGGTGGTTGAATACGCTGAAGGGTCCGGGGTATGGGCAAAAGGGGCGGAGCAGGGGGTGGTCAGGTGGTTGAATACACTGGAGGGTCCGGGTTTGGGCAAAAGGGGCG
>LRSR01004988.1:0-45843 GCA_001579985.1 Hypsibius dujardini | reverse complement strand
CTGTCTGTCTGTCTGTCTGTCTGTCTGTCTGTCTGCCTGTATGTCTGCCTGTTTGTCTGTTTGTCTATCTGTCGCCTGCTGTCTTCAAGTCAAGCACAAACCTGGCAGTAAATGCGTATGGTTTACTGGTCAGCGCTCCCACCGGACACAAATCAATCACATTCCCCGACAGCTCCGAGGCAAACAGCTTCTCCACGTACGTCCCGACTTGCATGTCTCCCCCACGGCCCGTCGTGCCCAAGTCATCCACCCCGGCGACTTCGCTGGCAAAGCGGATGCAACGGGTGCAGTGGATGCAGCGCGTCATGATGGTCTTGACCAGCGGGCCGATATTCTTGTCCTCCACCGCGCGCTTCCCCTCAAACTTGATGTCGGTGAAGCGGCTGCGATCGCTGCCGAACATCATCGACTGATCCTGCAGATCGCACTCCCCGGCTTGATCACAGATCGGACAATCTTCAAAGGAGAGACAAGAAACCATGTTTGCACAAGTGCAGTCAGACAACAAATTGTTAGGTTTCATCCGTTATTTCCGCAACCAGTCAGCATACCCAGAGGGTGATTCTGTAAAAAGAAAAGAAGTGAGTTTGAAGAATGGCGAGAAAAAAACAGACAGACAAGCAGGCAGACATACAGACATACAGACAGGCAGGCAGACAGACAGGCAGACATACAGACAGGCAGGCAGGCAGACAGGCAGGCAGACATACAGACAGGCAGGCAGGCAGACAGGCAGGCAGACATACAGACAGGCAGGCAGGCAGGCAGACAGGCAGGCAGACATACAGACAGACAGATAGACACTTCTTACCATTAGTAAGAACTCCATGACACCTTCTCGAGCCTGAAAAGAACAATTTAGTCAAACAATTCTACAGATCACCCTCAGAAAATAATTTGTACCTTGCGTGTCGCCACAGAGTTAGTCTTAACGCGCATTCCCTGTAGAGAAGAGTAGACGAAAAATAGTAAGACTCGAATGATAAACTGCATTATCATGTGCAGATATCGCTTGATTGGTTGATTGGCTAGATTCAACTACCGACGCCCCAACCAACAACTGTGTTCCTAAAAAAATCTACAACGTCCCTATACTTCCGGCAAATCTTTTTAAACCAAGATTGTCTCAACAGTTGTACATACACCAGTAGAAAAAACTTTCGCATATAAACTAATTCTGGGAAAACTTTTAAAACGACAACAAAAATGAGTAACCTATTGAAACGATTGATTGATTGATTGCTTGATTGTTGCAAACTCCCACGCTGTTAATAAACGCCAAGAATCTCGCTCGAGCGTAACTTGTCTGCTCAAACTCGACGACACTCATATACACGAAAAAACCCACAAAAAACGGTTGCCTCTGAAAAACGTACCGAAATCCCGATCATTTATGTAATCGACAACCGGGGCAATAAATCTGCTTGATTGATCGATTGCTTGTTCACGCCAGTTAACCAGATAAGCCGTTGCTTGATTGATTGATTTGCACGCTCGCTCAACCAGCTGATGGATCAATTGTTTGTTTACATCAGTTAACCAGATAAGCCGTTGCTCGATTGATTGATTTGCACGCTCGCTCAAACAGCTGATTGATCGAATGCTTGTTTACATCAGTTAACCAGATAATCCATCGCTCGATTGATTGATTTTCACGCTCGTTCAACCAGTTGATTGATCGATTGTTGCGAATTACCCTGCTTTTCTTTTAATTCCCCTCACCTTCATAACGGGCATGGCGCAGGACGCCACCGGTTTCACAGACTTCTCCACCTCCACCAGGCACATCCGGCAATTTCCGGCGATGGACAGCCGGTCGTGGTAGCAGAATCGCGGGATCTCCACGCCAACCATGGCGGCCGCCTGTAAAACGGTCGTGCCCGGTTCGCATAGCACGCGTTTATCGTCGATAAAGAGCTCGACACGGTTGTCGGGAACGACGGCCGGCGGTTGCTTCGCTGCCTGGAGAAGTGGCTGTCCCAGGGAGAGGGAGCGCGTGGTCGTGGTGGGGAGAAGGGAGGAGGAGGAGTTGAAATGGTGATGGGCGACCGAGCACACCGTATTCAGCATGCGTCCACGTGGACGGATCATTTTGAATAATTATATTTTGAAAGAGGATGGGAAATTAAAGCAGTTTTGGGGAAGAGGTAGGCCAGAAAGAAGAAGGCACGTACTAAAACATGTGCTGTGCTCGCGACACAACCAACATTATAAGAAAAAAATCCTGCCCAGTCGCGGTTTAGCGCCCTGCCCAGTCACAGTTTAGCGCCCTGCCCAAACGCTGAATAACAACTGGGCTGGTTTTCTGCGTGGTTCCACTATGAGGCAAAGTGTGTATTTCGGCTCACCCTCCAGTTGGTCGATAAATCGGCTCACTCATGGATTTCTATTTGATGGCACCTGCTTGATTGTTTGATTTGCTGTACTATATTCTAGTATACTATGGCACTTCTGAAAATCGAACAATCAAGCAGATGCTATGAAAGAGAAAGCCATGAGTGAGCCGATTTATCGACCAGCTGGAGGGTGTGCCGAAATACACACTTTCCCTCATACATATTACTGAGATTGCGCACGTGCACTTTTTCGACCGCCGGCGGGCGAGCTTCTTGCCTTTTTTTCAGACAAATGTCCGTCGTTCGTCCGCGATGGTAAAAACCTCATTGCGCCTTAAAATGTAACTACCGACATTTGGATTATTTTTTTTTAAAATTCCGAAAAAAAGGCAGCGAGCTCATTCACTCGAGGCGCTTCTCCGCATGCTTTATGGTAAACTCCTCGGCATTCTTCATGAACTTCTCATTATCCTTCGTGAACTCCAATGCCAGGTCGTAACGAAAGGGGTTGTTCGGCTCGGGCTCGCTGATGTACTCCAAAAGTGACTGAATGACTGCAAAGAGGAATGAAATTTAATGGCAACAAATTAATACATAAATAACAATAAATTATTTATAACGTAAAGCGACTAAATTAATTTAATAAAAAATTGATCATTTATAATTTAAAAGCGGTATAATAATTTATAAATAAAGATAAATTATTTGTAACTTAAAGCGATAAAATTAATAATAAAAATAACTTATTTATAATTTATGTAAGACAAGTTTTACAAAATCCCAAGTTGGCGATTATTAGTTCAAACAAAAAGGTATCTTTTGTTGACAGCTAATAAAAAAACATGAAGGACGATTTTTTATTTTGTCGGAAAACGCAATGATTTTTTTAAAAAGCCCTCTGAATCCTAATGAACCGTTTCGAAAGTCGTAGTGCCACCAACCACAACAGAGAAGGAAATCAATTTCAAATCGTAAACAAGGCTTACTCTGCTCAATGTTGGTGGCAGGCGACCACATAGAGTTAATAATGGGAAGGCAGACTGCAAAGCACAAAATTATAGGTAAAGCAACTACTGGGTTATACAGTATCACAGTTTACATACCGTAACCCTGCTCGCTGATGTTGGGTGGTAGATTTTTGTGCGAAAATTGATCCTCGGCGGCTTGAACGGATGGTCGTCAGGAAAGACGATGTCTACGAGGAAAGCGCCCTTATTGTACGGGGGATGCTCCTCAAGGAAGGAGGGTAGAAAAAAACCAAAATTAGTCATACCATTGAAATCTTCCTCACTATTAAACATCCATTCATGTCATTCACCGGCATCAGCAATAGCGGCCACTTAAAAAAATTCTGCTCTGAAAATAACAAACATAAATATATATATGCAAAACCAATTAAAAACACGCATGACAAAAATCCTTAATAGTGCCACTGGGGCTCCTACCGAGTCAGATATGACAGTAGGAGTTACACCCGTTGTCATATTTGCTTAGGTTTGAAAACGATCAGTTCAACGTTTGGCCGAAGTATGTAAAACGGGAAAATGTTCGCAAGTATTCTCTCTCCCGACATTTCTCCCGCCCTTCTCTCCACCACTTGGCTGTGTGATTATTCAATCTCAACTCACCGTCTACTATGATGTCGCGGAACACCTTGGGGCTCTGAGTCTTCAAATCCTGGAGCTCCTGTGGTAAGGAAAAAAGTAGAAATCGGACTTTAAGACGAACGAAATGTGAAATCACCCTGCTGTTTGACAGGGAAACGGCCTAATGAGCACATGTCAAGTAAACGGATCATTTGGCGCTTTCCTAGCTTCAAGGAGATGCATTTTCTACCGAGAAACCTTGGCCTTGGAAAGGGGATTTTACCTTGGTAAGACGTCGTGTAGCTGCCATTTTTGTTGGCAAAATCTACGGTGAGTTGGTGGTGGGAAGTAACCTCTTTGCACACGCGCACTTTTTCGACGGCCGATGGGCGAGGTTGGTGTTCAAAGGGAAAATTCTATGGTTGTGCGCTTAACTGATTCGTTTTCTCGTCGCTCGAACGCGCGATTGAGCTTTCTCTCGTTTGTGCGTACGCGCGAACGAAGGATACAATACGTTGCCTTAGGTAACATCTGTTAAGGCAGCGTTTAACAATGATGTCAGCGCCTAATATTAGGCGACCTTACCCCCTCCCTCCCTTCAGAGCTCGTCAAAAATTCTTAGACCCCCCTTGTTCATCAAGCGCTAACGTCAGTTCGAGCCGACCCCCTTAAATCTACTAAAACGTATTTTGTATTGCAACCACATCTTTTTCTGAAATCAGATCGAAAACAAGTATTAAGAAAGCACGTCCGTATCATCGGCGTCTTTGTTATCTAAGGGCAAGAAGTCATTCAGATCTGCAAAAACTGCTATGTCGGTTGAACCCGTGTTTTTATAGTGGATCTGCTCGTCGGACTCGTCATCGCACTCTCCCACATCTGCGCAATGGTGGTTCTTCTTTGCAAGCTGTGAACAAATCACACTTGACGAAATCTGGCTACCTGTGGGACCCCACGCGACAAGAGCTAACTGATATGGTGGCCGAATGCTGGGCCAAAATCACTCTACAGTGCATCAGGAATTCCTTCGTCGCAGCGAAAATTGTGCCCAGTTAAACTTTGGTTTAATTAGATTTCTTGTAAAGATATTACTTTTTAGTACGAAAAACAAGCTGTGACTGTTTGATTGCAGTTTCTGTGAAATTACTGAAACAAAATGAACGAGCAGGCCTGGGGGTGATAATGTCCTGGCCGGGCAAAAACGTGACCGGTTTAATCGCGCAGCTGAAAATTGAAAGGTCGAATTTTGGTTGATCCTTCGTGACTCACGCGTTTTTCACTTTTACCTAATTTTATTTCCAACTAGCGTTTTCCTGAATCATTTTTCCTCAACTCATTGGGTCACGAACCAGACTGCGCACACCCACTTTTATCGACAGCCGACGGGTGAGCTTCTTGCGTTTCTGGATGTCCGCTGTTCGTCGACGGCGGCAAAACCTTATTGCGCTTCGAAATATGATTACCGACGGAAGAGCGTGCCTCTACTCGAGTCAAATGTTAAATATTCTAATCGAAATGACTAGTTGATAACAGAGAGATAAAGCAACATTTCCTCCGTTCGCGCGTACGTACAAATGAGAGAAAGCTCAATCGCCCGTTTGTGCATTCATATACTGTACGCTCCCGATCTCAAGGGTCGATTTCAGGTCCGGCCCGAAAACACGTTCCGTCGCTCGCTTGGTTGTTCATTCAGATTCACTTAAACTTTATTGACTTAAAAATTTGATTTCAATCAAGCAAGGTAGCATTGCCTGTCAGGTAAAAACCAACGAGTCAATCACGAACAAGTGAACGGAATTGAACGATCCGCTCAAGCTTGATGTGAATCGGCGGCGGTGGGGCATAATCGACCCTTGAGATCGGGAGCGTACAGTAAACGAGAGAACGAGAGTCTGTCAAGCGCACAATTCTAAAATCTTCCGTTTGAACACCAACGCTCACCCGTTGGCGGTCGAAAAAGTGCGCGTGCGCAATGAAGTTACTTTCCACCACTAACTCACCGTAGATTTTGCTAACAAAATGGCAGCCACACGACGTCTTACTAAGGTAAAATCCCATTTCCAAGGTCGTGTTTCCTCGGTAGAAAATGCATTAAGCCGTCTCCCTGTCGAACAGCAGGGTGATTTCACTTTAATTCGTCTTAAATTCCGATATCGACTTTTTTCCCCACTACAGGAGCTCCAGGATTTGAAGGCTCAGAACTTCAAGGGGTTCCGTGACATCAAAGCGGACGGTGAGTTGAGATTAAATAATTACACAGCCAAGCGGTGGAGAGCAGGGCGGGGGAAATGTCCGGAGAGAGAATACTTGCGAACATTTTCCTGTTTTACACACTTGGGCCAAACCTTGAACTGATCGTTCTTAAACCTACTGAGCAAATATGATAATGGGTGTCACTCATACTATTATAACTGACTTGGTAGGAGCCCCAGTATCACTATAAGGAGTTTGGTCATGCGTGTTTTTAATTTTTTGCCTATATATATATATATCTGGCATGCATTTTATAAAAACCGGCCAGTTACACTTTCTTTCACTTGTTCAGAAATGGAGTGTAACCGACGTTCGGTGACAAATCCTCAAAAACGAGTTATCCAGCTGATAATTAGGAAAAAACATTCCTCTACCTTTTAGTGCTTAAAAAACAAATAATGTCGAACGGTTTTTTCGGAAACCGAGGTTGGCGCAGATGGCACTTTTTTCCAGCACATTTGCGCAGTGCACGACGCTCTGCAATTAGAAACTGGTCAAAATCAATTAAATATATTTCAATAAATTTAATTCAATATTGCGCTTTATTTAAACTTTGATTTTCGGATCAGTGAGAACAAAAATATCGACACTTAAAGGCTGAAATCTTTGAACGCTGTTTTCTCGAAAAGTCATTTTTGGTCTAGTGCTTGGTTACCATCCCGTTACTTTGTTACCATCCCGTTACTATTGTCATTTCCGGTCCGAATTGTACAACCAAGCACTCAAAATGTAATGTTTTCAGAGCAGAATTTATTGGAGTGGCAGGTATTGCTGATGCCGGTGAGTGAGATGAAGGGATCTTTAAGAATAATGAAGATTTAAATGGCATCACTAAGTTTTGTTTTTTCTACCTTCCTTCATTCAGGAGCATCCCCCGTACAATAAGGGCGCTTTCCTCGTGGACATTGTCTTTCCTGCTGAGTATCCGTTCAAGCCGCCGAATATCAAATTGCGCACAAAAATCTACCACCCCAACATCCACGAGGAGGGTTACGGTGCGTAGAAGAAACGTTTTGGTTTGCTGTGCTTCGATTGATTGATTAACTGATTGATTGCTCATGTAGTTATCTACTTGTTATTCTTGGTTACTGCTGTTTTGTTGCCTGACTCAATCGACGCTCATTTAAGATCTAACCTTTATTTCTAACTTCTCTGGCTATTCTAAACAATATTTTGGTTTATTTATTATAATTTATTACTCGAAAAGTTCAGTACTGTAGTCTCACGATTTTAACGGTGGGTTTAGCCAAGCTTCCGCCACACGCCCCCACACTCACACACACATTTGTGCACACCCGGGGTAAAAAACCGACCGTTACAATCGTGAGAGCACAGTAGAGTAATTGCTGTACCGGTAATTTTGTGCTTTGCAGTCAAAATCCCCATCGTTTACGCAGGAAACTGGATGCCCGCCACCAAGGCCGAACAGAGTAAGCTTTGTTTGCGATTTAAAATTGATTGCCTTCTTTATTGTAGTTGGTGGCACTAAGACTTTCGAAGCGGTTGGTTAGAATTCAGACGGTTTTTAAAAATCGCGTTTTCCGACAAAATGGTTGCTCAATATCTTCCATCATGTTTTTATTAGCTGTCAAAAAAGATATCCTTTTTGTTTAAATAAACAATCGCCAACGTCGGATTTTTGTAAAGCTCGTCTTAAAAAAATGATAAATAAGTTATTTTTATTATTAATTTTATTGCTTTAAGTTACAAATAATTTATCTTTATTTCTAAATTCATATACCGCTTTTAAATCATAAATAACTAATTCTTTATTAAATTAATTTAGTCGCTTTACGCTATAAATAATTTATTGTTATTTATGTATTAATTTGTCGCCATTAAATTTCATTCCTCTTTGCAGTCATTCAGTCACTTTTGGAGTACATCAGCGAGCCCAAGCCGAACAACCCCTTTCGTTACGACCTGGCATTGGAGTTCACGAAGGATAAGGAGAAGTTCATGAAGAATGCCGAGGAGTTTACCATAAAGCATGCGGAGAAGCGCCCCGAGTGAATGAGAGACAACTGCCTCTTTTTCTCGAGAGAGTCATCCCGTCATCTTACTACTTCTCATTAAGTGTGCGCACGCGCTATGCGAGAGAGAGAGAATTGTGAAGGCGAATAGTTTTTTTTAGCTTTTATTACTCCTGATTCCGGAAGATTCCTTGGATCAATTTGTCGAGAGAGCTCGATGGCGGTAATGTCTAGCGGAGGAGTAGAACTACAAGCGACACGCTGACGACCTTAGTCTAGTTTTGAAATGTGATCCTTTTCCTGTTCTGTTTTTCAGTATTTCTTTAGGTATGTGCGTTTTTTATTAGATGAATAGACGTTTGAGAGAGACAAACTATCCATGCGAGGAGATGGGCTCTGCGTTCGCCTGTCCGTTGAATCAGAAACATGCCTGACAGCAGTGACAGGTGTTTCATCTTCCTCCTGGTCTGCATGTTTGCTTTTTTTTTATTATCTGTTTCTCCGCCTTTCTTTCCGTTTGTCTATTCTTTTGCCCGCATGTCTGTTTGCCTGACTGCAGACTTGTCTGTCTGCCTGACTGCAGACTTGTCTGTCTGCCTGACTGCAGACTTGTCTGTCTGCCTGTAAGTATTAGTACTGAGAACGAAATCTCGAAACAGTCGTGAATGAAGTAAGTCCGGAATTAAAATTCGAACGCTCGAGCTTGATATACTGTACTGTCTCGATCATTTGGTGCTGCGTTTTAGATCCACTGTATATAATATGACTGCAGTGAAACACAGTGCGGTCATAATATACGGGTGGGTTTAAAAAGACGCAAAATGATCGAGACATATAGTACACTGTAGTCCGAAACGTAGGGCGCCCTAGGCTCAGCAACAGACGGCAGCTTTTCCCTGTTCTATCGTGAGGAGCTTAAGCAGCATATTGGCTTGCCAGCTGTGGGAGCTAGTCTTATTTCTTATTGGAAAAATTGTGTGAAATTTCCTCGATTGAAAAGTGTTGCGACTCGAGTTTTTACGGCCCCTGGTTCCACAGCCGATATTAAACGCATTTGCAGTTTGCGTGGTATTACACACATGGCTACAAATTTGGGTGGCAGAGTTTGAGCCATCAGGGTGGTTTGAGATTGAGCCCTCTTGGCTAGAGCATTACCACTGCTTTTTTCTGAATCTTTGATTTAATGCCCAGCTCAGTGAAAAATTAGATTGAGCAAGCTGCTCTAAATTCCGCCAAAACAAACAAGTTCAATCAATCGATTAATTGAGTGAAGGCTGCATAGTCAGCTGTGGTCAAGAGCGCGTGCGCGCAGTAACTTGATTCGGATCGAACTCGGACCACCCTTTTTGGCTTAAAGTCTGCCACTCAAAATGTGTATTCTCTTTAAACGTCGTTAGCAAACGACTGAGGCAAATTTCGAGAATCTCCTGATGGGTCGTGTGAACGGTGGTTACAAAGAAATAAATGTAATTTCTTTGTTTTTTAATAAGGGGGATTTGACGGGTGCAGTTGGAGTGGAGTTGGAGCGTTTTTCAGTTTTTCCTCTTCATTTTTGTCAGCCAGCGTTTTGTTGAATCATTTTTCCTCAGCTCATCGGGTTACTAACCAGACTTCGCACGTGTACTTTTTCGACAGTCGACGGGCGAGCTTCTTGCATTTTCTGGACAAATGTCCGCCGTTCGTCGGCGGTGGCAAAATCTCATTGCGCTTCAAAATGTGACTACCGACGGAAGAGCATGCTTCTACTCGAGCCAAATGCTAAATATTCTAATCGAAATGACTAGTTGATAACAGGGAGATAAGGCAACATATCCTCCGTTAGCGCGTACGCACAAACGAGAGAAGGCTCAATCCCACGTTCGTGGGTTCATATAAACGAGAAAACGAGGTACTGTAGTTAAAGCGCACAATTTTAGAATTTTCCATTTGAACATTAACCTCGCCCATTGGCGGTAGAAAAAGCGCCTGTGCGTAACGAGGTTACTTCCCACCACCAACTCACCGTAGATTTTGCCAAAGAAAATGGCAGCCACACGACGTCTTACCAAGGTAAAATCCCATATCCAAGGCCGTGTTTCCGCGGTAGAAAATGCATCTCTTTGAAGCTAGGAAAGCGCCAAATGATCTGCTTACTTGACATGTGTTCATTAGGCCGTTTCCCTGCCGAACATCAGGATTATTTCACATTCATTCGTCTTAAATTCCGACAACTACTTTTTTCCCCACCACAGGAGCTCCAGGATTTGCACACTCAGAACTTCAAGGGGTTCCGCGACATCAAAGTGGACGGTGAGTTCAGATTGAATACCCTCGTTGCGAGACACTTTTTAGTGTGCGACGCATGAGGAGCGTAGATTTTCAAACGGCATTTTTCGCTCGTTTGCACACAACTCGTCCTGTCTGGTCTGTGTCAATTCGCGCGTACGGGCAAACGTGGAAACGCGGAAAGTGCGATTTTTTCGTTCCTGCGTTTGCCCGTACGTGTGAATTGACACAGACCAGACAGAATGAATAGTGAGCAGCCGAGCGGAGAACACCGTTTGAAAATCTTCGATCCTCCTGTGCCGGACACCAAAAAGATGTCTTGCAACGAGATTAATGGTATGATTGCGGGACAATTTTTTTGCGACTAAGGCCGCACAATTTTGGCAATTGTTTGGAAAACTTTTCTTCTTTCGTCGGCTATGCTAAAGTATTGTTGCGTGTCAAAACGTGACCGAAGGAAATTGATGGGCTTACTCGAGTCAGAAGTTCATGTACTAGTACATGTACTTGGATCAGATTGGCTTGTGTACTCTTAGAACTACACCTTTGGTCAGAGATATCGCTACGCTCGATTTGTCAAGAGACAGTTTGTTACCACAAGGCTGCAGGTCATACAAAAAAATGCTTTGATTGGAGGCGGAAATAGTTGGCCACAAGATTTCAGAGTGACGTTCGCCAAAATGCGCAACAGAGAGTCGCTCGGGCGAGAAACTTTAAAATCTCAAGTTTGGGAAAAAAAATCGCGCGGCCTCGGTCACAAAAAGGGTGTCTCGCAACTAGGTTAATCACATAGCCAAGCGGTGGAGAGAAGGGCGGGGGAAATGTCGGGAGTGAGAATACAGTACTGTACTTGGGAATATTTTCCCGTTTTACACACTTGGCTCAAACTTTGAACTGATCGTTGACAATGGATTTAACTCCTACTGTCATATCTGACTCATACGTGCCCCAGTATTACTATAAGGATTTTGGCCATACATGTTTTCAATTGTTTTTGCATATTTATATTTCTGTTTGTTGTTTTCAGAGCAGAATTTATTGCATTGGCAGGTATTGCTAATGCCGGTGAGTGACCTGAAGGGATCTTTAAGAATAAGGAACATTTCAATGGGATGCCGAATTTCGGTTTTTTCTGCCTCCCTTCCTTCCATCCTTCCTTCATTCAGGATCATTTCCCATACAATAAGGGCGCTTTCCTCGTGGACATCGTCTTTCCTGCCGAGTATCCGTTCAAGCCACCGGTGATCAATTTTCGCACAAAGATTTACCACCCCAGTGTCAACGAGAAGGGTCAAGGTGCGTGGAAGAAACGTTTTAGCTTGATGTGCTTCGGTCGATTGATTGGTTGATTGATGGCTTGCTTGCTCATGTAGTTTTGAACGTGTATTTTTTGCACCGTGGTATAGCCCTTCCCCAAGGCCCATGCGTTGCTTTAATGGTTTAGTAGCTTATTAGCATTTATTGAATCCGTGAGTTGATTGAGTGATTGAATGTAGCTCATTAACGGAATGTCAATCGATTTGCCACTGTGTATTGCACAGTGATCGATTGCTAACAACGCCTTCTAGTAAAGTACGAGGTAAAGGCCGCTTTTAGAAATCGTAACTTAACCAGGCCGGCAGGCCAACAGGTGGCGCATAAGTCGTTTTTGCGAAGTCAACCCAGGCAGATGGAACCGAAGTGGCGCCTCTACCGGACTACTTGCACACTTCTCCATTGAGATTCGTCTCTTCCTTTTTTTGGACTCAAATTCGAACCGTGAGGCTTAGGAACGAACTAAAATGGGTCAGAGAATGTTTTCTGAATGTTTTCAAGCCTTCTGTTATGGCATGGCAGCACTGCAGCGCCGGGAAATCAACGTTGAAAAAACCGGCCTGGTTAAGTTATGATTTCTAAAAGCGGCCTGGTTAACGGCCTTTACCTCGTATCATTGGATTGATTGAAAGTTTTAACCGAATTTGCTAGTATTTTCTACTTATTATTCCTGGTTACTGTTGTTTTGTTGCCCGACTCACTCAACGTCCGTTTAAGATTTAATTTTTATTTATTAAATTCTAAGGCTATTCTAAACAATATTCTGGTTTATTTATCATAATCCATTACCCGGAAAGTAGAGTACTGCACTGTCGCGATCATTTGGTGCTGCGTTCTAGATCCACCGTATATTATGACTGGTGTGAAGCACAGTGTGTGCAGTCATAATGTACGGGTGGGTCTAAAACGCAGCACCAACTGATCGAGACAGTACATTAATTGCTGTACCGGTAATTCTGTGCTTTGCAGTCTGCCTTTCCATCGTTGAACACGATAACTGGAAGCCTGCCACCAAGGCCGTGCAGAGTAAGCTTTGCTTACAATTTATAATTGATTTCCTTCTCTACTGCGGTTAGTGGCACTACGAGTTTCGAGACAGTCGATTAGAATTGAGACGGCTTTTAAAAAACAATCGCGTTTTCCGACAAAATAGTGGCTCAATCTTCCATCACGTTTTTTAATTAGCTGTCAAAAAAAGATATCCTTTTTGTTTGGACAAATAATCGCCAACGTCGGATTTTTGTAAAGCTTCTCTTAAATAAATTATAAATAAGTAATTTTTATTATTAATTTTATCGCTTTAAGTTACAAACAAGTTATCTTTATTTCTAAATTATTTTGCCGCTTTGAGTTATAAACAGTTTATTTTTATTTATGTATTAATTTAGTCGCTTTGAGATATAAATAATTTGTCTTTGCCTGGTATATTAATTTGTCGTCGTTAAATTTGATTTCTCTTTGCAGTCATTCAGTCAGTTTTGGATCTAATCAACGAACCCGAGCCGAACCACCAGTGCGGCGACCGTTGTCGCATGGCAGAGGAGCTCACGAAGGACAAGGAGAAGTTCATGAAGAACGCCGAGGAGTTTACGATAAAGCACGCGGAGAAGCGCCCTGAGTGAATGAGTGAGAGCTGCCTCTTTTTTCCTCCAGGGAGCGAGAGTCATCCCGTCATCTTACTACTTTTTATCAGAGTGCGCGCTCGTTGTGCTAGAGAGAGAGAGAGAATTGTGAAGGTGAATAGTTTTTTTTAGCTTTTATTGCTCCCTATTCCGGAAGATTCATTGAATCATTTTGTCGAGGGAGCTCGATGGCGGTAATGTCCGGCAGAGCAGTAGTACTGCAAGCGACACGCTGACGACCCTAGTCTACTTTTGAAATCTGTGACCCTTTCCCTGTCAGTTTTGTCAGTCTTTCTTTGTATATGTGCGTTTTTTAGTAGATGAATAAAAGTTTGAGAAAGACAAACTGTCCGTACGAGGAAACAGACTCTGCGTTCACCTGTCCGTTGATTCAGAACCGCAGTGACAGGTTGTCTATCTTCCACCTGGTCTGCAAGTCTGCTTTTTTTGCTTATCTGTCTCTCCGACTTTCTTTCCGTTTGACTATCCTCTTGCCTGCATGTCTGTTTCTCTGGCGCCTACACTACAAGCCAGCCTAGCTAGCATATTTCCGTACTGGTTCAGTACGATTATGGTAAATGCTATGCTAGGCAGTACGAACTACTTGACCGCAGATTTGGTGGGTCTAGTCTCCGGACAGAAGAACCTGACTAACAAGGGAACGATCACCAGTGCAAATCTCCGATCGTGACCAAACTTTTTTTTTGAATACAATGTCCCCTAAAATGATTTTAAAAAATATGACTCGCGGCAAAGAGTTCCCCGTTCAACGGGGAGAAATTCGGGAAGACCTCAATTGGCGCAAGTACATTGCAATAGTCGAGCGCCTGATTGAATGATTGAATAAGCGCTTGATTGACGGCACGTAACGACACGTACAAAAAGATGTGCTGTGCGTGTGTGCTATGCTGGTTGCGTACTCAAGTACAAAGCAGTTCAGTACTAATAAAGTATTTTTTGGACAATTTTGTTTAACAAAATTGGACAAACAACAACAATTTTTGAAGTAGCTAAGGCCAGATTTTAATATAAGAAATAAAAATATGCGTGTTTTGCCTAATTGTTCCCAAAAAGAGCATCTATATTTCTTATATTAAAATCTGGCTTTAGCTACTTTAAAAATTGTTTTGTTTTTTGTCCAAGTTTGTTAAAAAAATTGTCCGAAAAATACTGCAGTAGTACTGAACTGCATTGTACTTGAGTATACAACCAGCACAGCACACACGCACAGCGCAGCACATGTTTTTGTACGTGCCGTTACGTGCCGTCAATCAAGCGTTTATTCAATCATTCAATCAAGCGCTCAGGACTATTGCAATGTACGTGCGCCAATTGAGGTCTTCCCGAATTTCTCCCCGTTGAACGGGGAATTCTTTGCCGCGAGTCATATTTTTTTAAATCATGTTAGGGGACATGGTATTCAAGAAAAAAGTTTGGTCACGATCGGAGATTTGCACTGGTGATTGTTCCCTTGTAAGTCGACTGACTCATCTGTTTTCTCAACAATTTTAATACTTTAAGAGCAAACATGCAGCATCTTGTTCTATTTCTTGCCAATTTTTCTCCGTTTCTGGGACCTATCGTTGTACGTACGCGAACGCACGATAGACAGATCCCGCCTCCATGTGTGCGTTTTGTTGAATCATTTTTCCTCAGCTCATCGGGTCACTAATCAGACTTCGCACGCGCACTTTTTCGACCGCCGACGGGCGAGCTTCTTGCATTTTCTGGACAAATGTCCGCCGTTCGTCGGCGGTGGCAAAACCTCATTGCGCCTTAAAATGTGAATACCGACGGAAGAGCATGCTTCTACTCGAGCCAAATGCTAAATATTCTAATCGAAATGACTAGTTGATAACAGAGAGATAAAACAACATTTCCTCCGTTCGCGCGTACGCACAAACGAGAGAAAGCTCAATCCCGCATTCGTGCATTCATATACTTTAAACAAGAAAACGAGAGTCGGTCAAGCGCACAGTTTTAGAATTTTCCGTTTGAACACCAACCTCGCCAACCGTCGAAAAAGCGCGTGTGCAACGAGGTTAATTCCCATCACCAACTCACCGTAGATTTTGCCAACAAAAATGGCGGCTAAACGACGTCTTACCAAAGTAAAATCCCATTTCCAAGGCCTTCTTTCCTCGGTAGAAAATGCATCTCTTTGTGGCTGGGAAAACGCCAACTGATCCGTTTACTCGACATGCGCTCATTAGACCCTTTCCCTTTTCGAACAGCAGAGTGATTTCACATTCATTCGTCTTAAATTCCGATAACTACTTTTTTCCCCATCACAGGAGTTCCAGGATTTGAGGACTCATAACCCCAAGTGGTTCGGCGGCATCATATTGGACGGTGAGTTGAGATTGAATAATCACATAGCCAAGCGGTGCAGAGAAGGGCGGATGAAATGTCGGGAAAGAGAATACTTGCGAATATTTTCCCGTTTTACACACTTGACCCAAACTTTCAACTGATCATTTTTAATACTACTGAGCAAATATGACAACGTGTGTAACTCCTACTGTCATGTCTGACTCGGTAGGGGCCCAGGATCACTATTAAGGATTTCGGTCATGCGTGGTTTTTTGTATATATATATTTACGTTTGTTGTTTTCAGATCAGAATTTCTTGCATTGGCAGGTATTGCTGATGCCGGTGAGTGACACGAAGGGATGTTTAAGAATAACGAAGATTTCAATGGCATGACTTATTTGGGTTTTTTTCTACTTTCCTTCCTTGAGGAGCATCCCCCGTACAATAAGGGCGCTTTCCTCCTGGACGTTGTCTTTCCTATCGAGTATCCGTTCAAGCCGCCGAAGATCAATTTGCATACAAAGATCTACCATCCCAACATCAACGAGGAAGGTCAAGGTGCGTGGAAGAAACGTTTTGGCTTCATGTGCTTCAGTTGATGTGCTAAGAATACCTTGTAGCGAGGACCGTTAGATTGATTGATTGATTTGATTAACCGAATGTGCCAGTATTTTCTACTTGTTATTCTTGGTTACTGCTCTTTTGTTGCTCTTTTGTTGAATCACTGGACGCCCGTTTAACATTTAACCTTTATTTTTTTAATTTTAGGGCTATTCTAAACAATATTCTGGTTTATCATAATTTATTACTCGGAAAGTAGAGTGATTGCTGTACCGGTCATTTTGTGCTATGCAGTCTGCCTTAACATCATGAAAGCCGATAACTGGAAGCCTGCCACCAAGATCGAGGATGGTAAGTCTTGTTTGCGATTTAAAATTAATTTCCTTCTCTATTGTGGTTGGTGACACTACGAGTTTCGAGACGGTTCATTAGAATTCGGATGGCTTTTAAAAAAAACAATCGCATTTTCCCACAAAATAAATGCTCAATCTTCCATCATGTCTTTTTATTAGCTGTCAAAAAAGATATCCTCTTTGTTTAGACAAATAATCGCCAACCGTCGGATTTCTGTAAAGCTCGTCTTAAATAAATTATCAATAAGTTATTTTTATTATTAATTTATCGCTTTCAGTTATGAATAATTCATTTATATTTATGTATTAATTTGTCCCTGTTAAATTTGATTTCTCTTTGCAGTAATTAAGTCACTTTTGGAACTCATCAACGAGCCCGAGCCGGACCACTATTGCTACACCCTCCGTGCCGACCTGGCAGAGGAGTTCACGAAAGATAAGAGGAAGTTCATGAAGAACGCCGAGGAGTTTACCAAACAGCACGCGGAGAAGCGCCCCGAGTGAATGAGAGAGAGACCTGCCTCTTTTTTTCTCGAGAGAGAGTCATCCCGTCATCTTACTACTTCTTATTACAGTGCGCGCGCCCTGTGCGAGAGAGAGAGAGAACTGTGAAGGTGAATAGTTGTTTTTTACTTTTATTACCCCCGATTCCGAAAGATTCCTTGGATCATTTTGTCGAGGGAGTTCGATGGCGTTAATGTCCGGCAGAGGAGTACGCAAGCGACACGCTGATCTAGTTTTGAAAAAAACTTTTGAAATAAACTTTTAAGGAAGACAAACTGTCCATGCGAGGAGACAAACTCTGCGTTCGCCTGTCCGTTGATTCAGAAATGTGCCTGACAGCAGTGACAGGTTCTCTATCTTCCTACCGGTCTGCATGCTTGCTTTTTGTCTTATCTATCTCTCTGCTTACTGTCGGTTTGTCTACCCTCTTGCCCGCATGTCTGTTTGCCTGACTGTCGACCTGTCTGTCTATCTGTACGTTTGTTTGTATGTCTGGCTGTCTTACCTATCTGACTAACTGTCTGTCTGTCTGTCTGTCTGTCTGTCCATGTATATATGCTCACATTATTGCAAATGGCTGTCTGTGTGTCTGCCTCCTTTTAGAGTGCTTAGCAGGTCACTGTACTTTTCATTTGAAGATCACAGTCCGCCCATTCAGGTGACGTTTTTCTCAGGCCAAGCAAAACTGGTCAACTAATCACCCATATAAGTCATAAATGCTCTCACGAAGTCACTATCGCAATCCTTTGATCAATCAATCAACCACAAGTGGAACAGATGAAATACACAACCAACTGCGGGACAATCGGCCATAATATAATACTAAAATAAAATAAAATAATGACGATATCCAATCCGCACACTTCCCCACAACCCAACAACAAAGCTCCAGCACTATTGTCCCATCCTTTCCAGCTCGTCCAGGTCATCTAAAATCGTTTCCTGTCGGATAGCCCTGATAGTGTAGGCATCTTCAAGTAAAGCAGCATCGGATTTAGTTGGGGAAATTCCAGAGCATAAAATAAGACATTTTTAAGGTCTAACTTTCGAAATACAAATTTCTTTTCGGTTCGCGTTTTCGCCGGAAATCAGGTGATCCGTTTACACTAAAATTTAGTCTCGCTCGATCTGAGAAAAGCGTCACCTGAATGGGCACACTTTGCTCTTGAAATAAAAAGTACAGTGACCTGCTAAGCATTCTAAAAGCAGGCAGACACACAGACAGCCATTTGCAATAATGTGAGCACATATATATCTCTGCTCACGTATATGTATACGTGGACAGACAAACGGGCAGACAAACGGACAGACCGACAGACAGACAAACAGATCGACAGAGAGACAGAAAGAGAGACAGTCAGGACAGTTTGTTTTTCTCAAACGTTTATTCATGTACTAAAAAACGCACAGACCCAAAGAAAGACTGACAAAACTGACAGGGAAAGGGTCATAGACTTCAAAGATAGACTAGGGTCGTCAGCGTATAGCTTGCAGTACTCTCCGCCGGACATTACTGCCATCGAGCTCCCTCGACAAAATGATCCAAGGAATCTTCCGGAATCGGGAGTAATAAAAGCCAAAAAAACTATTCACCTTTACAATTCTCTCTCTCTCACTCTCTCTCTCGCACAGCGTGTGTGCACTCTAATAAAAAGTAGTAAGATGACGGGATGACTCTCTCTCCCTGGAGGAAAAAAGAGGCAGCTCTCTCTCATTCACTCATTCACTCAGGGCGCTTCTCCGCGTGCTTTATCGTAAACTCCTCGGCGTTCTTCATGAACTTCTCCTTATCCTTCGTGAACTCCTCTATCAAGTCGGCGCGGCAGGTGCAGCACTGGCGGTTCGGCTCGGGCGTGCTGATTAGATCTAAAAGTGCCTGAATGACTGCAAAGAGAAAGGAAATTTAATAATGAATATATAAATAAAAACTAATTATTTATAACTTAAAGCGACTGAAATAATTTAATAAAAATGATTTATTTATAGTTTAAAAACGGCAAATTAATTTAGAAATAAAGATAACTTGTTTGCAACTTAAAACGATACAATTAATAATAAAAATTACTTACTTCTAATTTATGTAAGACGAGCTTTACAAAAATCCGACGTTGGTAATTATTTGTCCAAACAAAAAGGATATCTTTTCTCGACAGCTAATAAAAAAACATGATGGAAGACTGAGCAACTATTTTCTCCGAAAACTCGATTAATTTTTTTAAAAGTCGTCTCCATTCTAATGAACCGTCTCGAAAGTCGTAGTGCCACCAACCGCAACAAAGAAGGAAGTCACTTTTAAGTTGCAAAGAAGGCTTACCCTGTTCGATCCTGAGACTAGGCGACCATTGAGACCCATAGATGGGATGGCAGACTGCAAAGCACAAAATGACCGGCACAGTAACTACTGGGTTATATCAGTTTCCATACCGTGACCCTGCTCAGTGATGTTGGGGTGGTAGATCTTTGTGCCAAAGTTGATCTTCGGCGGCCTGAACGGATAGTTGTCAGGAATGACGATGTCCACGAGGAAAGCGCCCTTATTGTACGGGGGATGCTCCTCAAGGATGGAAGGTAGAAAAAACAGCGAAATTAGTGATGCCCTTGAAATGTTCCTTATTCTTAAAGATCCCTTGATGTCACTCACCGGCACCAGCAATACCTGCCACTTAAAAATATTCTGCTCTGAAAGCAACAAACATAGTAAATCTGGGCCTCTAATCGAGTCAGATATAACAACAGGAGTTAAACCCATTGTCTTCTTTGTTCAGTAAGTTAAGAACGATCAGTTGAAAGTTTGGGCCAAGTGTTTTTTAAAACAAAAAAATATTCGCAAGTATTCTCTTTCCCGACATTTCCCCCCTCGCCCTTCTCTCCACCGCTTGGCTGTGTGATTATTCAATCTCAACTCACCGTCCACTTTGATGTTGGGGAACATCTTGGAGTTTTTCAAATCCTGAAGCTCCTGTGGTGGGGAAAAAAGGAGATATCGGAATTGAAGACGAGCGAATGTGAAATCACCCTGCTGTTCGACAGGGAAACGGTCTAATGAGCATATGTCAAGTAAGCGAATCATTTGGCGCTTTAGGAAATTGCATTTTCTACTGAGAAAACACGACCTTGGAAATGGGATTTTACCTTGTTAACACGTTTGGCCGCCATTTTCGACGGGCGAGGTTGGTATTCAAATGAAAAATGTTAAAATTGTGCACTTGACAGTCTCTCGTTTTTTCGTTTATATGAACGCGCGATTGAGTTTTCTCTCGTTTGTGCGTATGCGCGAACGGAGGATACAGCTGCCTTTGTAAGGGATAAGTCGGACACCCTCTTTTGATGTAAACATAAACCACCCTTGTAAACAATATTAAAATGTGCCGTTGGCAAAGTCAAGCAATCAATTCCGCCGTTCACGGTCTGTGGGAATTCACTAACACTGTACAATAGGGTGGTTTATGTCTATATCGAAAGAGGGTGTCCGACTTATCGCCGGAAGCTCTTGCAAACGCAGCTGTATGTTGCTTTATCTCTCTGCGATCTGGTTAGTGACCCGATGAGTTGAGGAAAAATGATTCAGCACAACGCTGGCTGGAAAAAGGGGAAGAGGAAAAAGTGAGAAACGCGTGTGAGTCACGAAGAATCAGGCGAAATTTGACCTTTCACTTTTGAGCTGCGCGATTTGCGAGAAAACTCGCCATTGGCTGGAATTGTACACACGGAGGCGGGGTCTGTGTCTGGGTCCCCTTCCCTTCCGTCAGAGCTCGTCGGAAATTAATAAATCCCCCCCCCCTCTTGTCCTTCAAACACTGACGTCAGCTCGAGCCAACCCTCTTACATCTGTTAAAACTTACATCTGCCATCTTAGCGGAGAGAAGGTTTATTTTTTGTCTGCGGAAAATAATTATTGGCAAGTCGCGTTCGACAACTTTGCCATAAACTCAACACTGCACTTCTATCTTACCTGTTTCAGCGCCATTGTTTCCGATAAAATATACGCATTTTCCGTCTTCATACTTTGCCCTCAAACACTAACGCAAAACAAACCATGGAAAAGGGAAAGGGCAATGTCAAGTCACTTATCCTTCTATAGAGTACCATCTGTAAAGTTACTTTTGAGACTAATTTCAAATGTGAACAGTGGCTGCTCCCCTTGCAGGACGGAAGTAGTTGACAACTCATTCGAAAGAATAATTTATCCTCTTCCATTCTTCTGCAGCAGATTTTGCATGCTCGGCTTTCTTTGCGTTTTGCGTCACTCAATCGAGGAAGCACCCAGTTGTTCAAAAGTCCCAATTAAGATTCATACCCAATGCACTCTGACTCATCGTTGAACATCTTCGCCACTTTTTGTCAATTTGTTCCAATTTTTAATTTTCAAACTTTTCCGTCATGGAGAAGTCTCTCGTAAATTACAGGTGTAGAGTGGTAACCAATTTGCGACGTTTTCAGTTGCAGAGTGAGACGACAGGGGAAGATTTCATCCCTGAAGTTCTTGTAAATAGCTCTCGCCGCGACTGTGCGCTGCACTCGCAAAAAACAGGTTTCAACTGGTTGCAGTTGAACAACAGTCTTTTATGGATAAGAAAAATGCTTTTTTTTATGGATAAGAAAAATGCTTTTTTTAACAGTGGCATTGTCCAATTACTATAATTAGGCGCGAAAAACGGCGCCTGAAAACCGTCTTTCACGGATTGGCAGAATTTTAAAAATTACAGGCGGGAGGATCAGCTCAATCTTTTTGCCGATCAAAAAACGGTTCAAATCGAAAGAATTAATTATTTCAACAAAAAAATTGAAGTTGGTGCTATCTGATATTTCAAATATCTTTACTTAAAAACTGTCATTTCGGACAAGAGGCACGGAAAAATGGGGACTTTTGAGCAGACTGGTACTTCCTGGTCAAGTCAATAAAAAACGTAAACAAAGCAGAAAGTGCAAAATCTGCTACAACGGAATGGAAAAGGACAAAATTCTCTTGCGAATGAGTGGTGACCTATTTTCCTCCTTCAACAGGGAGAGCCGCTGTGCGCATTTGAAGTTAGTTTCAAAAGTAAATTTACAGATGGTATAAATAGAATTAGACACATTGTATTAAGCTCCTGTTTATTTCTTGTTCAAAATAGCCTGCAGATAAATAAAAATATACGTGCTTTGCCTACGTGTTAAATTAGAAGAGGTGCATGCGACAACGCCCTGCGTGTTTAGTTTGATGCCTCAGTCGGTCAAGTTGCTAGATGTTCGGTCCGGTTGGTAGTCGGCAGTCGGTTAAAATGGTGAAGGTTGACAGCCGATGGAAGTGGTGAAGGTTCGGTCCGATAAGTTGACAACCAAGGAAGTGGCGGGCGTTCATTTCTGCAGGTCACAGGGATAGAGGTACGATCCTACTGGTCAACGGGCAAACCATCTGATGAATGGTCGGTCCGGCTAGTGGAAACGGTAGTTCAGGTTGACGTTCGGTCAGGCTGACGGTAGTTCAGGTTAACGGTCGATCAGGTTAACGGTCAGTCAGGGGTACAAACCCGGCTCTTATTCACGTAATGGTCCCGGAGGATAGTTTAGTCCGCCACCTAGACTGACAATCCACTAGCCAGACCAACCAACTACTCTGCCCACTATACCCTACCAAGGCGTAAGGAGGATTCTTGCTTGGTAATTCTTACCGGTATAACTACATCGTGAACTGCCGCGCGCGCGAGCTCAATATATCTCGGTAGCTTGATCAGTCGCGCGGACTGAACTTGATTAAGCGACGCGGATGGATAACCTTCCCCATGCAGCTGCAAGTATCGTCTGATGTCACAAATGTCACCGTCTAGAGAATCGTTTAATTACCAGCAACAGGCAGCTTCACTTTTCATTTAACTGGGGCATGTAAACATTTCAAGCAATCATCATGGCAGAGCCGCGCACTAGGACAAGGCAAGTGTCTACTTACTCTCACAAGTAACTCTGTAATTGTCTTTTTTTCGGCCTGGAATATTCACATTTTCCCCCTCACAATTTCCCCTTTCAACATTGACCACTGACCTTGACCACACCACATCAAACGGCCTCTGTAGCGGAAGTATGAATCCGTCACTGCATCCGTCTGCTGCTTATTTGGTGAGCAGAGGGTTACAATTTGTCTGTAAATAATTCTTTTTCTCATGAAGTCCACGAAATGATCAACTCAAACATTTTCTCGAGTTTACCCTTTTTTTCCTGTATTTAATATTTAATTAAACTAAATTAGATTAAATTCTAATTTCATTTAATATTTAGTTTAATTAAACTGAATTAGATTAAATTCTAATTTTATTTAATATTTAATTAAACTAAATTAAATTAAATTATAATTTTATTTAATATGTAATTTAATCTAATTAGATTAAATTTTAATTTCTTTTAATTCCGGTGCTAGAAGCTAATTTAAGCAAGACCGATTTAAGCTATCTGATGTCGATAGTCTTTGTTCTTTTGAAGGTAATTTTGTGCGCCCTGTCAACGGTGAAGCAGGTCTTACCGGAATTGGTGGGAAATAGCAGCGTCAGCAAGCTGAACGATCTATTCTTTGACCGTCCTTCCCGGTTGTCGAGTGGTGTTAACAGCGACCACGCGAATTTACAAGTCAGTTTACTATCGCGGAAGAAAAGAAGCCGAAGAAACGCCGACAATGAGCCCGGACTGGACGTTCAGTTTGAGAAGCCGGACGAGCACGCGGCGGAACCAGATATCAGTAAAGTGGTCGGAGATGATAAAGCCGGAGTCTTCGGAATAAACACCGGACAACCCTATTACGCTTCCGGGAATGCAAGTACGCGCCCTTAAAATTAACTATTAATTTTATTATTATTTATTATTTATTATTTATTATTTATTAAATAACAAATGGTTCAACAATTTTTTCTGGATGTCAGACAAAAAAGTATCAACGCACAAAAATAGCCGGAGCATGATCAAGTCTGTTTAGCTTTGAGATTAAGTTGTCAAATTTAAAAATAACTAATTAGTTCAGAAAACTGTTTCGCCGAAAAGTCTTGGAAAAGTCCACTTGAAATAATTTCTGCATTTTGTTGCGTGGATTTTAGTTGCCGTGAAAATAAATTATTCCTCATTTTTTTTAATGATTTCTGTAGTAAATTAGTAAATTACGAAGGTAAATTAAATCAACCGTTGCGTATTTCCACGTTGTTTTCTCTTTAGACGCAGAGTACGCTCATCCGTGGCATCAGCCGGTGGCGCCACCGTCGCGCACCAACCAACGGAAGGTGAAGAGCAAACGCAGCTACGCGGATTATTCTCAGCCGTCCTACTCTGCGCCCTCATACTCCGCATCTTCTTACGAGCAATCCTACCAGCCACCTTATTATTCTCCGCCCTCTTATCCACCCCTGTAAGGTTTCTGTTGACCATTTGTATATTGCGATTATTTTTGTGTAACGTGTACTTTTATACAGAGCCTATGCTCCGCCTCCGTATACACGTAAGTTGCGAAATTTCACCTCTACAAAATCAATCAATCATCCTTTCATGCCCGGCACCACTTTTGAACAAGCAGAGTTTTGTTGGCTAAAGAAACCAATTAATCGATTAATTGACCATCTCACGGATCCGGTTTGACCGCGTCTGGCGGTCGTGTGTGTAAAGAATAAGACTTAAGAGCCATGCAAAAATCCTCTCTAAAGGGGATGTTGTTGAGCCATACAAAAACCCCCTTTAAAGGAGACTTTAGTTACTTGAGTATTTTTTAACCGCGCAATAAATTTACCTTGCAAAATATATTCAAGGGTGGGCCGTCTCTTCTATGACCAATTTTGCTCCGTGGGAGTATTTCTGAACCGCGCGAGTAAATTTACCATATAAATATAATTATGCCCTTTCGGATGTTTTTGTCATGGAGGGAAAAAGCGAAATCTAAGAGGTTCATTTGGTAGCATATATTTCTACTTCCGGTTACACTTCCTATTGCACCTCTCGCTATACCTCCGAAGTATATATTATCATTGGGGTTTACTACTGTCGCCTTCCTTTTCAGCTCCATTTTTCGGACCACCTGCCTACTACCAGACAGACAGTTACAAGCAGCCCTTCTCCGGGTATGAAAAGTCCGAACGCTACATTTACTACGCTCCGCCGCAATACCAGCCGAGCTATGTCTCCCAGCCGGCCTACCAACCGGTACAGTACTCGTACCAACCGCCGTACTCTTACCAACCGCCGAGCTATCAGCCGAGCTACCAGCCGCCGAGCTACCAGCCGCCGAGCTACCAACCGCCGAGCTACCAGCCGAGCTACTCCGTCAGCTATCGCAGCATCGAACTGCCCAGCTACGACAGTCCGCCGTTGAACTATGCGCCCCCGAGAATATCCGCGCCGAGCTACGCACCACCGAGGATTGAGGAGCAGATCACTTACACACAGCCCAGTTACAGTCCGCCGGCCCCACCGAGCTCTGGCTATTCTCCGCCCGCGAGTTACTACTCTCCACAGACGTATTCCCCGCCGTCGGACTATGAGAGTCATGATCCGGGGTATGAGGAAAATGATGGCACCACACGACGGGAAAAGCCGCATAATGATGCAGATGATGAACGTCCGTTAGAATAGCGACTTATACAAACGTGTATCTCATTAATGTATGATCCCACGGAGTTGAGCTTGTATCTGCACACGGTTGTGTCGTAAAAAGTCAAAAGAAGAAAATTATAGTGTTCGTGGTTGGAAAACGCCAAAGGCAACTACCACAGAAGACTGCAGGCGGGATCGTGAACTGGGAGAAAGTGTCCTCACCAGATGTGCCTTTTTCCTGAGTGTCTGTCTGTCTGTCTGTCTGTCTGTCTGTCTGTCTGTCTGTATGTCTGTCTGTATGTCTGTTTATCTATCTCTGTGTGTCTGTAGATGTCTGCTGCATGCCTGCGTGCATGCCTGCCTATGTAACTTCTTTTCGGCCTGTCACCCCTCCTGCCCCTAAGTTTGTCTTTTGATCAGATTGTCTCTTTTGAAGGCTTTTCAATACCCGTTGATAGTTGAGTGCGGCCGTTAGGCACACTGAAAAAAAAGTTACAAGAGTACCTCGACGTTATCCTGTCGCTGTACTTCCTCGCTAGAAAAGGCTCGGCCTGAAAGACAGCCATGCCTGAAGCGCAGCAAACATATCATATGCAGACACTTGTCTAGGCGTTTGATAAATGAATCGTGGTTGAAATATAAGCTGGGTGCGGCCTGCCTGGCTGGCGAGTCAACCGGTTTGTGCTATCGGAAGGAACCTCGTCCGGGAAAGCTCTCCCGCCAGACTGGCAGACATGCCTGCGAAGGTGTATGTGAAGTTTGCTATTTTTTTTTGCCTCCAGTCAAGAATTGTTCAAAGTGGTAAAACCTGCTTTCTTTTGCTTTCTTTTTCCTCCTACAAAGAAAAAGCACCCAAATTAGTATAGGTTCTCGCGCGGTTGGAACGTTTCACTTTCTCTGCTGGTATCCTGCACTGCCTTATGTCCCATATTATGGCGAGGTTTAACCTTCACCTTGCCTTGGCGCTGATAACAGCCATATTTGTCTCCTATACTTGCGGTACGGTACTATTTCTTGGTTATATATTTATTTTACAAATATTAAACTCTTGTACATTAAAGTCTTATATTTAAACATACTTAAACTATTAAACTTTCGAAAATAATATTAATTATTAATATCGTTGGCGAAAATAGTTTACTACATTTTAAAATAAACACTAACTGTATTTAGTTAAGTGTAATCATTAAAAGATATTAAAATTTCGAAAATAAATATTAATTATAAATTAAAAATATATTGGGTGAATACATTTTATTATCCACATGTCTGCATTATTATTTTTTATTTCTATTTTATTTCAAAACTATTCAGCGGCAAACGGGCGCGGCGGTTCCAGTCGGTCGATCGACGCGTCCTCCGGGTCAGTCAACAACTACTTTCAGACGCCGGCATTCTGGACAGATGCCCAGTACGGCAAGGGTTGGGGCGGATGGAGTATGGCCGCGTCTAACATTGAGTATCAGATTAAAACTGCCACTCATCAGGACGTCCAACTGTCCGGGGATTTCCTCCACGACAGCTTCCAGGGGGCCCTCAGAAGGGTTGTTGTCAACGCAGACGATTCCAAATACGAGCAGTTAGAGGCGGGGACGTCCGGCGACCAGCTGGCAGAGTTCGGAAAAGTACGTCCGAAAACGAACCTCATCGACCAGGATGCTCATGTCATTAAGGATCTGTCGGACACTCTTGAGGAGCAAACGTAAGGTTTGGCAGACGTAGACACAGAGTAGACACAGACACAGACACAGACACAGACACAGACACAGACACAGACACAGACACAGACACAGACACAGACACAGATACAGACAGAACGATACATGGTCCATAGCACACTAACTTTCAGAGAATGACTATACTTCTCCACTTGATTTTAAGGATGAAAAATATCGAGAATGGCGTTGCAAAAGAAACCCTGTCACAAATATCCCTTCCGAAGGAGCTTCAAAAACTGCTTCCTTCCAATCAAAATGATGCCGGCAGTTTAGTTGCCGGTTTTTGCAAGGAATCTGATCAGTAGGTGCTTCGCAAATCTTAATTGGGGTTTTCCTCCGGGTGATGTGAGAGGTTCCCAAAATGACGACGCCCTTTTGTGCCCGTAGGCCTGTAGTTCCGATTGATGCCTTTCTCGACCCTGCACTGCAGCCGGCCTGTGCCAGAAACAAATATCGCTCCCATTCGGGATTCTGCAACAACATTTGCTTTCCCAATCGTGGCCGCGAATCAAGCACCTTCCTTCGAAATTTGGCCCCCGATTACGCAGACAAGAGTAAATTCTGAAATTTCTTTCAAGCGTTAAGTAATTGTTTATTATGTTTCCGGCTGCAGAATCGGGGCTGAGAGTGAGCTCCAGCAAGAAGCCGCTGCCCAGTGCACGCTTGGTCAGCTCGAGGGTCATCACCCAGACGATCGACGACGCACCCACGTGGACAGCGATGGTGAGCCGGATGAATCCCATTTGACGTCGCACTGAAAACATATTTACTTACAATATTCACTCCGTTGTTGCAGTTTACCCAGTTCGGCCAGTTTTTGGTAAGACAAGCTTACTTAAACGATTTTCGGATGAGGAACCAAAAATTCCCCAACTTTATTTTGTTTTTAATCAGTCATTAGTGTTCCTTGATTTTCACTGCAAAAACTTTGATTCTTGAAAAAGTTTGATTTTAAAAAAAAATTTGGCAGTGCATTTGAAACCGATTTGTATCAACAGAATTTTGTTTGGATGTTAGGGGGAGGAGCTATGGGTTGTTTCGGGAATGTGATTCGGAAGTTTACGGCCCGGATTGAAACGGATTCATAGCTCCGCCCCCAGACATTCAGAATAGATTCTGTCACTGTCGATCGGTTCCAAATTGAATCTGGAAAAATAACAATATTAACAATATTAAAACAATATTAAAATAACAGTATTAAAATTTGGGAAATCAAATTATTTCCGAAAATCAGGGGAAAAGGATTCTTCCCGTGTTTTCCGGCCTTTGAAATTCTGCCGAAAAAAAATTAATTTAGTCATCGATGAAAAACTTTTTTTAACTAACTCATCACTTTAATATCGGATTAATTAACAAAATCAAATTGGAGATCTTTTGCGTTCTCTTCATGAAAATCGTCCCTTGTTAGCACTGTAGTCTTGCTTATTTCTTATTTATTTGTTATTCATGTGTCGTTTATCTGTTGCTGTTTCTAATTTCAGGCACACGATCTCACGGTAAAGACGCAATAAATTGCTGTTTATTTCGCCGTATTCGCGAAACACACGCGTTGTCCTTTGTTCGTTGTGTTTAGTCCACAGCGCAAGAGCGCCCGCGGTGTTGTGGAGTGGCCAAAGGCAAGCAGAGCCCCGACTGTATCCGTAAGTTTATTTATTTATTTTTAAATTACACGTTTAAAATAGAAAAAAAATAGAAAAAAATACAATAAAAAATAAAATAAAAAAGAAGCTTAAACTTACCGGCCAAAAATTTAAACTAAAAAAATTTTTAAAGAATTATCCATTGTTTATAAAGAATTACCCATTCTCTAGGTATGTCCAAAAAATTAAATTAAAAAAGAAAAAAAGAAAATTAAACAACCAACAGACGATCCCGCTCAAATATCTTGAAAATAAATTTGCAGGGGAAAAATAGAAATGTTTGAAGTATTCTCCGTTTACGTGTGGATGACTGGTGTTCGGTCATTTTTGCAGCCATAACAATTCCCAGGGACGACCCTTTTTATTCCAAGTAAAAGAAAACCCAGAACGTGTGACCTTTTCCGATAATTTAAAAACAACAACAACGAAATGTCACAGCAGTTTGTGTTTCCCTCGCACTTCTCGCCAGGTTCGGAGAGAAATGCATGGAGTGTGCGCGCAGTCGAATTGGCGTGCGGATTGGTTGCCGCCTGGGGCATCGCGAGCAGCTGAACCAGAATTCCGCCTACATCGACGGCAGTGCAAGTGAGTTTCGCAAACGAATTAAATATTTATACAAATTCGGTAAACATATTTATATATATAAATATAATAACGTCTTTTCCACCTCAGTCTATGGCGTGAATGACGCACTGATCTTCCAAGTTCGCGACACCTCAGCCGGCTCTAAAGGTCAGCTTCTATTTTTCTGCTTTTATCTGACAAACAAAATTGTGAAAGTTCACACAAGAAACTCCATTCAAATAAACTGGTTTTTTTCCACCTGCTTTGCGGTACCGAAAATTAATTGAGAAAAGACGAAAGATAATGAAGGCAATTAAGGCAATTAATTACTGGCAGGTCGGTTGGAGGTCTCTGCACCGTTCGCCAGCAATCCAGCATATCATCTCCTGCCGGGGGCTGAAAAGAGCGCCCTCACCAACGACACTGTCGTGTGTCTGGATAAGACCCCCGGAAGACCGTGCTTCATTGCCGGTCAGGAAACATCCCTTAACACAACCTTAAATAATAAAGCCGACTTCTATTTTTTAATCCTGCAATTGTGTTTTCAGGCGACGAACGGTGCAACACACAGGTATGCCCGAATCTCCAATCTCCACTTTTTCGCAAATGCAAATGACAAAAACTCACAATAGTCTAATAAACTTACTTAATTCAAGTTAAGGGTAAAACTGAACAATCCACATTGCCTAACTACGGTCTTTTAGCATTCTAAAAAGTTACTATTCACGTTGAGAAAAAATTGAAAAAAAACTAATGGAATTGTCTGTGTCTTTGTCTCGTTAGGCTGGCCTGCAAACCACGCACACATTGTTTGTCCGCCACCACAATAACATTGTCAACAAACTGAGCGGGTTCCCGGAGACGAGCGACTGGAGCGACGAAAAGTTCTACCAAGAAGCGCGGGCCATCATCGCAGCCCAACTGCAACACATTACCTATAATGTACCGAAAACGGCTTCAATTAATGCGACACTGTTCATCTCCCTCATCAGGTGCCGCAAAATATGGTTGCTCCTTGCAGGAATTTCTGCCCGTTCTCCTGGGACCGTTGGTTGTGAAGGAACCGGGACTTGCTGTGCTGAAAACGGGACGATTCAGGGGATATGACGTCACAGTCGACGCCGGTTAGCAAGCAAGCATGATGAAATTCACTAAACGTTTTGTAACTTCTTACAGCTTTTTGTCTTTGTAACTTTTTCTGTAAATTAAATAAAATTTTATTTTATAATGGAAGTAGACGAAGCATTCGATTAGTTCCTTTTCAGGCCTTTCCAATGAGTTTTCTACCGCGGCTTATCGAGTTGGCCATTCGATGGTCCAGAGCAGACTTGTCCGGATGAATGCCAATTTCCAAGAGGTCGGGACAATTCCCCTGCGAACGACCTTCTTCAAGGCCGGCAACATCTACAAACAGGGCATGATCGACGAACTGGTCCGCGGGATGGCCACCCTACCGGGGAAAAAAATCAGCGACAGTGTCACACCGGACCTCTCGCAGAGCTTGTTCCCCAACCCCAAGACCCCGCAGTTCGGTCACGATCTGGTCAGCTTGAACATCCAGCGCGGCAGGGATCACGGCATTAATGGCTATATGGAATGGCGAAAACTGTGCAAGCTACCAACGGCAAACTCCTTTGAGGCGTTGAAGAAACTCAATGTCATGCCGAGCCAGGTGGTCGATAAGCTCAAGTCTGTTTACGAGTGAGTAGTCGAAAAGGCAGTGAGGCAGGCAGGCAAGTAGACAGACAGACAGACAGACAGACAGACAGACAGAAAGACAGACAGACAGACAGACCTCATGAATTTATCATTCCACTCTAGATCCGTTGCAGACATTGATCTCTACCCGGCGGGTTTGTCGGAAAACCGCAGCGCAGACGGTCTAGTCGGTAAGACCTTCAGCTGCATCCTCGCTGAGCAGTTTGGACGGCTGCGTACCGGAGATCGGTTCTGGTACGAGAATGACCTTCCACTGCCATCCCGGCTTACAAACGGTATTGTATAGCGTTTGTTCAAGGATACTTTATGTATAATTTCGGAATGGACGTGTTTCTTTCTCTGCAGAACAACTGAAGGCCATCCGCCAGACCTCTATGGCGAGCATCATTTGCAGCACTACCACCAACTTGAAGGCAATTCAGCCGAGAGTGTTCGAAACAATTACTCAATTAGGGTAAGAAGTTACTGTTATGATTAAACGAACTTCGGAGTAAATAATAATTAATGTTTTAGTATTCTATACATATTCTTCTGCTCATTCTTACAGGAATAAGCGCGTGGATTGCTCAAGCATCCCCGGGTTGGATCTTCAACCATGGCGGAGAGCTTAGCCGAAGCTGTTTTTCAATTATGGACTAGGAGCTTTAAGTTAGAATTTGCTCGAAAAAGCGCTATGATTGGTCAAGGATTTACAGTATGAGGTTTCGGGTTTGGTATAAAACGTAGTTTACTTTCGAATTAACCGCAGACGGTGTCGCGGATCAGAAATGCGGATGCCTTTATTTTGTTCTTTGCTTGTCCCATGTCTGTCTGTCTGTTTGTCTGTCTGTCTGCTTCTGTATGTCTGTCTGTCTGTCTTGCCTGTCTGTCCTGTCTGTCTGTTTCTGTCTGTCTGTCTGTTGTCTGTCTGTCTGTCTGTCTGTCTGTCTGTCTGTCATGTACCGCAACTACGGCATGGTACACGTATGTGCAGTACATGTCTGCGACCCTGGAACTTTTGGTTACATTGAGCTTTAGGGCCACTAATCAAATTTTAAGTTTGAACACAATTCTTAGTTAATCTAATGATTTCTGAGTCGATTGGCATCAGCCGAATTTCGATCCGAGATCAGGGGGCGGAGCTGCGGGGTTTGAAGTATTTAGACAATTAATCAATGACCACTGGCGATGGGTGTTGAATGGCAACACTGATTCAGATTCCCATGAGTGATGGGTATAAGGCCATAAGAAAATGGCGGCATTGATACCACTATTCAATCGATCGATCAAGCATCGGTTTGCCTAAACGACTGTGAGCCTACCCACTGACCTGAGCGCGAGCGAGCCGCCGTGAAGGGGATGGGTTTCAATGGTCACATCTGTAAATGGGTTTTTTGATGGGTTTTGATGGGTTTTGAATGGCACCACTGGCGATGGGTTATGAATGGCATTTCTGATTCAGATTTCCATGAGTGATGGGGCGCCGAGCCCTCGCGCGGTGATCCATCACTCATGGGTTTAAGGCCATAAGAAAATGGCGGCGCTGATTTTGCTACCCAGATAATCAATCAAGCAAACGATCGACCTGTCGACTGGGGCAAACGAGCAATCAAAACGCTTTAGCTCTCCCCCTGATTTGTTATCGAAATTCTGTTGATGCCATTCGATTCAAAATCATCGAGTTGACTAGGCTTGATAGCCACAACTCAAATTTGATTAGTGGCCCTAAAGCTCAATTTTACCGAGCTTTTGACGTGCATTGAGCATTATTACCCTGCCTTTATCTTATCTGAAAACGGACTCTCCGTGCAAACCTGTGAACCGACGCGGCAACCCGAGACCGTCATCGTGTAGGAAGTCTACCCGGGGGCTGGGTGATAAGAATTGCAATGTCAAGAGCAAACAGAAAACCTTCAACCAGCACTCTACTTTGCAGTCACACACACCGTCACGTCTTGTACATTTCCGGTTTAGATTTTTGCGAATACTTAAACCTTGTTTTGTCGCACTGAAGACGCAGTTTTTTTCCACACAAGAAATTTACCTGTACGAAGAAGGAAATGGATGCTGACGAATTTCGCCGGGCAGGACGGGAGATGATCGACTATGTCGCCGATTATTTGGAGAACATTCGCGATCGGCAAGTCACTCCAAGCGTCCAGCAAGGTTACCTGCGGAAACTCGTCCCGGAAAAGGCACCGCAGACAGGGGAAGCCTGGGAGGATGTGTTTGCGGACGTGGAACGAGTCATTATGCCTGGGGTATGTAAGTTTCGATACCTGTGCTTGTCTCGACTTAACATTTAAGTGCTAAAACAAACTGCCAAAAATTAAGTTACCTTAAGAATTACCTTATTAATTAAGTCTTACGCTTCAAGGTTACCCACTGGCACTCACCGCGATTTCACAGTTATTTTCCATCAGCCACCTCATATCCGGCGATCCTTGGAGATATCTTGTCCGATGCCATCAGCGGTCTGGGTTTTTCATGGGTTAGTTTATGTTTGAATTTTAACGGCAGGGTCGTTGGTTAACAAATAGCTGACCACATCTCTTGGCTGACAGACCTCGAATCCAGCGTCAACTGAATTAGAAACGGTCGTTATGGACTGGCTCGCACATATGCTGGGCTTACCGGAGCACTTTCTGTTTAGTTCCAAGGGTCCAGGAGGTGGTGTCATTGAGGTAAGAAATATCAAGAGTGCCAACATATCGATATACTGACAGGCAACAGACAGACAGACAGACAGACAGACAGACAGACAGACAGACAGACAGACAGACAGACAACGACATACAAACAGACAGAGAGACTGACAACCCAGTCATTCAAGCAGTTGCAGAGGCAGGCACACGAATAGCTGACAGGCAAAAGGGGAATCAGTTAGATGCATACTTACAAGTTACATTGTATACTTATGTAATTACAATATTTATATATCAACCACGCAATTCCAAACACTGTGAACAACCACTTTAGACAATCCCCCTTATTCAATGAAAATTATTTAGCTAGAAAAGAATTCATTCATTTTTGAATAAAAGCAGATAGAATGCCTGCTTCAAATGCACATTGAGAAGCTATGGCGCACTACTTTACAGTTTTGAAATAGCTGACACCACCAAATACACATAAAAGTAACAGGTAAGCAGATATAGTAAGATCATTCAGGTTGTTGTTTTAAGGAATCGTTCTCTTTAGGGCTCGGCTAGTGAAGCCTCACTGATGACCATTCTCGGCGCAAAAGCCAAGGCCATTCGTGAGACCAAGGCGAAACATCCGGACTGGACTGACGGTCAGATCACCGACAAGCTAATAGCTTATTACTCCGAGCAGGCAAGAATATGCTCAAAATATTAATACATTTTTTACTCGTATACTCGCATACGCGTATTTACTCTCGTCGATTACAATTAAAGACTTTGGATGTAATACCAAATACGCATCGCATAGAATAAAGGCTTTAAAATCAATTTAATTTCTAGGCTCATAGTTCTGCCCAAAGAGCGACAACTTTGGCGCACGTCACGGGAAGAGGATTGCCGACTGACGAGGAACAATCCCTTCGGGGATCCAGTCTGGCGCAGGCGATCGAGGAAGACCGAGCGGCTGGACTGATTCCGTTCTACGTAAGAACAGCAAGGAAGTACGAAGCAAGGGGAAATTCCTTGACGAATTTCTCTTGGGATCGGCGAAACGAATCAAGCTAAAAAAACATTCAACCCAAACAAAAAGAAACTGCCCGCCAAAATTAATTTTTAAAATTTTTTATAAATTTTTAGATTTTTCAGTTTCTGTTTAATTTAGGTCCTCGCAACGAGCGGCACGACTCCTCACTGTGCATTTGACAACTTAACGGAGCTCGGCGCGATCTGTCAGGCGGAGGAATTGTGGCTCCACGTGGACGCGGCTTACGCCGGCAGCGCTTTTATTTGCCCGGAATTTCGGCATTGGATGGCCGGAGTGGAGTGCGTGGACTCCTTCAACTTCAACCCCCATAAATGGCTGCTGGTCAATTTCGACTGCTCTGCGTTATGGTATGAACGAATAAAATTAAATTTAAAATCATTATTAAAATCGCTCCATCATCGAAGATTATCCCAGCTGTGTTCCATGGCAGGCTTAAGGATATGTCACTTATCAGCCAGGCGTTGGATTATAACTGCCCGATCATACGACCGAATCCGGACAGCGGAGAAGCCATGCCTGACTTTCGCGTACATTTCAGATTGTCACATTTATTTGATTTCGCTGTCGTTTCCTTTGTTCTACTAACAGTGCTGTTTCCGCTTCCATTTATTTGCCCTTTCTTACCTGCGTCTGCTTGTCCGGTTGACAGCATTACCAGGTCGCACTGGGCCGGCGCTGTCGCTCCATGAAGGTGTGGTTTGTCCTGCGAATGTACGGCGTAGAAGGCCTACAGAAGTATATTCGAACGGTAAGCTTCCTGAACTAACTTACAAAATGTATTATATAATATTATTTATTTATATAATATTTATTGAAAAAATAATTGTCCTACCAAAAAAACGTGCACGGAATATTTTTTTTTTAATTTTTATTTAAATTATATTTATTTCTGTTTTATTTAGCAAGTGGGATTGGCGAAGGAATTTGAGAAGTTGGTCCAGCTGGATGATCGCTTCGAGATGATGGTGCCGGTTCGCCTGGGTTTGGCTTGCTTTCGCCTAAAAGTAGGACAGACTGCGTCAAGAAATATTTTTCCTCAAAGTATTTATTTCAAAATAAATATTGCTGATTTTTTCAGGCGTCTGGAGAGGCAAATATGCGTTTAATGAAGAGGATCAACGACAGCAAGAGGCTCTTCCTGACCCACGCCATGCTCAACGGTCAGGCTGTTTTTCGCTTCACCGCCGGGGCATCACGGACCAATTCTGCGGACATACATCACTCATGGAAGATTATTCAAGAAGAAGCCACTGACTTTCTGAAAGGGGAATCCGACCAGAAGAAATGACTGTCTCCTTTGAGAGTCTTGCGACCCAAATTTCACCAACAATTCTTTAAGGGGCTTGAAAAGATTTCTAACATGAATTTGACTATTTCATGTTTGGCAACACTTTTTGCGTGTCTTTTTGCTGTGACACTTTTTGGGACCAAATAATTATTTATTATATTATTTAATATATTGGCATGCAGAGATTATTACGAGAGTTTATGAGATGATATTTGCCAGGTCCACTCAGCACCCATTTCTCAATCATTGTATGTTTATTTGACCTTCCATACATTCCGTTCTTCAGTTTGTTGCTTTATCTAAAAAGACCCACACACCAGAAACGCCGCCACAGTATCAGTGAGATCAGTTGAAACCCTGCGAGCTGCGCAGCCACAAAAACAAACGCACTACTTAAACGCACAGACAACCAAGACCAACGAGCGGACTCTGTGTGCTGACCAGTCCGAGACACCTAATCAAATCCGCAGCCCTAACAAAAACCATCTCGAAGAAGACCACTTTTTGGCGTTGCAAAAAGTGTCCAAGTGGATGTTGACGCACTGAGTGTCTTAATAGTTTCCCTGCATTCCCTGCATGCCTTGCGGCATCTGCGCCTCGCCTCCGCCCATTCCCATTCCGGTGGGAGTCTTGGAGAGCTCATTGGTCAGGGACTGGTAGAAGGGCGCTGTCAAAACAAAGCACAAATCCGTTATATGAAAAAATCTTCAAAAAACTCTAAAAACTCGATAGAAACTAAATATTTTAAAATTTCTATAACACTTATTCTTTATTTCGGAACATATAAAATAATAAACAAAAACAGAACAAAAAAGTAGATTTGTTTTTAAAATTTACATTTATCTCACATTTACGGTTATTATTTTTTATACTGCATTACTTTACTACTTATTATTTGTAATGATTTAGGGTTTTTAATTTTTTTTAATTTTTGTTTATTTTTAGAGGGATGACTATCGTACCGATTCCTCCGAGTCCCATGCGGTCGAGCATGCTGTCCGAGCCGGAGCGGCTCTGCTGGCCCTGCTGCTGCTCATTGCGGTGGTTGTCGTTGTGGTTAGCCTGCTTGCCGTTGTGGCCGTCGTTGTTGATGTTACTCCTGCGCTCGTTCAGCTGCTGATTCCCTCCCTTCATCGGCATCTGACGGCCCTGCAACTGCTGCGGCCCCAAGAACGGATTCATGGCTCCCGGACCGCCGTCGAAGCCCGGCAGCGGCAGCGGCTGCGGTCCGCCCATTCCCGGGAACCCGCCATTCCACTGCTGAGCTGAGACAATCGTTCCTACACAAATAGTTAAATTAACATTAAACTAAATAAATAAATTTATAAAAAAAAAATATTTCTCCCTATTAAAAACTCTCTCACTTTTTTTACTTTTTTACTTTTTAATTTTAAATATTGTCAAGGCTGATATTAAGCCAGGGTTGCTTTTTAATTGAAAATGAAGCTTCAATGCTCCGCCTAATAATTGTTTTTAATTTTTTAAAGCCAGGAAGAGTCCCGGTGTCTCGGGGTGTTGGACTTACCGAGGAAGCAAAACGCCAACACCAGTAGAGATTCCATTTTTAGTACAGAGATCCGGAAAGAGTTGTGATAGTAATAATATAATAATAACGGCGAGAGGTAAATGAACTGACAAGGCAAGGGCGGAAAGTCGGTCGCATCTGAAAAGTGACCAGCGATTATATACAGCTATTACCCCGCAAGACAATACGCATATATATACAGTAGATATATAAAACGCCGTGGTTATGGTCATGGTGGTCAATCTCTCTCTCTCTCTCTCTCTCTGTCTCTGTCTCTTTCTCTCTCTTGAGGTCAGCACTCTCTTTCCTATCGACGAACCGAAAAAAGAGATGAGAGCGAATATTCGTTTTACCAGGCGGCAAATAAATTTTGCCAGATTAATCATCCATCACCAAAAGAGAGAGAGAGAGAGAGAGAAGAGACTGATAACCGGTCAAGTTTTCGCAGCGGTGCGCTTCTTCCTCATCTGTTTCTTCTTGGACCGCGGGGGCTTCTTTTTGTCTTTGCCGGTCGACTTGCAGCGCACCATTTTTTGCCGTATGGTCAAGAGAAGAAAGAATAAACGCCCAGCGGGGATGACATAAATGAATCCGTGATGGGAGGAGGATTACAATGGTGCGTAATTCGTTTTCATTTCCTACACAGATCCGCATGGGGTCAGTCAAGCAGGCAGGCAGGCAGACAGGCAGGCAGGCAGGCAGACAGTCAGTCAGGCAGTCAGTCAGGCAGGCAGTCAGGCAGTCAGTCAGGCAGTCAGTCAGGCAGGCAGTCAGTCAGGCAGGCAGTCAGTCAGGCAGGCAGGCAGGCAGGCAGGCAGAACTATGTGAAACGTACGAAATTACTATTCCAGCTCTTTTGAGCGTGACGAGATCTCGCGGAGAAAGAAAGCCACTTCAGAAAGTGGACGGATTTAATAACTCGCAATCGTTTCTCGAAAGAGTTTTCTTCATTATCCTCATTTTACGTTGAGCAAAAACACATGAATATTGGCCATTTGCATTCTTATACGAATCCCCGAATTGTGAGGGTAAAGGTCATTTACAAGAAAAAAGGGTAACTCAAAGATTGGTGCCTATATTTATTTCATCCGATCCAATGACACCCAACAAAAGCACATCGGCATAGATGAAGAAAGGCACGATTTGTCTAAACAGGACCCGGTCAGTTGATGCTTGGTCACTTCGAGTTCTCTGTCCCTCACAAACAAATCCAACGCAAACAAAGTGGACGAGAACAACAACAAAACGAAAATGAAAATAGAATTAAAACAATCCGTTAAATGAGTCTATGAGGAGGCAGTTGTCGCGGCGACTGTCACGGCCTGAGCAGGAACTATTGACTTTGGTGTGGTGTGTGCGTCGGGTACGACCGGTCCGCCGACCTGAGCTCCGGCATTGTTCAGCTCACTCACCATCGAGCCGAAGAAAGTCCCTAAACACACAAAAAGAACGGAAATTCATCCACCGAAGAAGAAACAGAAACAGGATTTCTTGTTTACAATATGAAAAAGTGATCAACTCTATATAAACAATAAGTCCCGTAATTTATACGTCAGTTAACCATTTTTGAATATGAAATCTGATTATATGTAATATGAGTATATGAATATAAATACTTCAAACATATTTCGTATACGTATTAAGATATACAAAATATTTTCAAAAAAGTTAACAAAAATATTACAATGCGAAAAAAAGGAAAAACACTTACCAAGTTGCTCCAATCCCATTTTTTTCAAGACACTTGTGTCACCGAGGTTGACGGGACCAGTCGGTGCTGGTCCGTTATCCGCAGGTCCGTTATTCGGTCCACCTCCATAGGGTCCGTTATTCGGTCCACCTCCATAAGGTCCGTTATTCGGTCCACCTCCATAAGGTCCGTTATTCGGTCCACCTCCATACGGTCCGTTATTCGGTCCACCGAAGGGTCCACCACCGTATCCTCCCTGGCCGCCGTATGGCGACTGATCTCCATAGCCTCCCGGTCCTCCCTGCGGACCGAACGGTGAAGGTCCTCCGAATCCCGGACCGGCCTGGCCGGTGAAGGGTGACGGACCGCCGTAGCCGCCGCCGTTGCCAAAGTTAGGCGCCCCGCCAAACTGCGGGTTTCCGTTTCCGTAATTGTTGTTGTTGTTTCCGTAATTGTTGTTGGACTCGGCGGCTGCCTTAGTGGTGTACTTGACGGTGGAAGCCTCCACGTACGGCTCGACGGTTGTGTCCGCGACCTTGACGGTGGAGCCGGACGAGGGTCCGGGTGTCGTGGGAGCACCCAGGCTGTTGCCTGCGTACTGCAGCTCGTTGGTTAGAGCGCTGTAGAAACCGCCTAGAAGATTAAAAGTGAATTACATTCTTGATCAGATCATTAAAAGAGGTTTAATATAAAACGTAAAAAACCAGCAAAATAAATTTAAATTATTTAAATTAAACTTAAACTATTCAGTTTTGTTTTTAAAATTAGCCAAAATTATTTGGGTTGTTATTAAAAATCAATTGAAATAATTTGATTTGACGTTTAGAATAGATTTTCGGTTCAACGATTTCAGTTCAGAAATTGATTTACAAATATTACTTTTCCCTTCGAGTTTTATAAGAGCTCAAACAAAATACATTTTTTTAGCTCTGATAAAGCTGTTAATGGATAATCACTGAATACTTTAAGCGACTGGAAGGATTAATCCTGTTTTAATTGGGATGTTTGTGATTTAGTTTAGTTTTTGCCAGCCAATCATCGTTATAATATCTCGAGTCACGTGATTGAGACCTACTTAGTCCACCGAGGCCGAGTTGGGCCAGGCTGTCACCGTTGTCCGGTCCGTTATTCGCGCCGTTGTAGTTGTTATAATTATTATTGCCTAACGAATTTAGAACGAAGCTTTATTTGAAGCCAAATAATGAGATGAGATTTGGCGCCTCACCACTCCCGGCGGAATAACGCGGCATAAACTGCGCATTATCCGGACGGTTATTAAAGGGCGGCAGGCCGAATTGGGCGCTGACGATGCCTGCAAAAAAAGAACCGAATTAAAAAATTCACCGCTTCTTTCTAATTATTTTTCCCGCAAATTCCCATTAGCAATTGGTGAAATTATTATTTTGTCCCACTTACCGAGAAGACAGGAGAGACTTAATACCGCTAGGGAAAAGTCCATTTTCGTGTGTGTGTGTGTGAAGAACGAATTAGCGACTGATGAAGATGGCAAAGAGAAAGAGAGAGAGAGTTTCGGTGGAAGACACAAAAATTTATTCCGAGGTGCAAGGAAATTGGGTTTTTGTCTGCAGTAAACTGCTTTGACTTGATCCGAAGCGCGAGAAGAGAGAGAAGAGAGAGAGAGAGGCTGCAGAGCGCTAATTTCACCTGGCGCCTGACCCATTCACACACATTTCCCCTTCACTCTCGACTCCATCAGATGATGAGACCGGTTTCTTTTTGGTTTCCGCAGAGACGGAAGAACAATGTGAATGACCGATCTCTCAAAATGATGCTTCGCCATTTACGCTTCTTGCACATCCATCCACCCATCCATCGGCTAATGACTCGCGCCTTGCAATCAACACTTTTGCTTTTTTTTCGCTCAGGAGCTGCTAACATCAAAATTTCAATCCTCCAAAGAATTTTATATTATTTTTCTGCTTTAATATTTAAGTTGACTGACTAACTAAAAAACCCAAAGTTAATTATTTATTTTCAATTAAAATTAAAGACTAAAAGCCTTAGTCAGTAAAAAAACTAAACTAAAAATTCTTATTAATTAAATTTAAATTGAATAAAAAGCAATTAGTTGAATAATATCTCTGTCCGCTTTTAAAAAGTCTCTAAAGAACCGCATTTCGAAGAAAACTATACTGATCCCTAGTTAAAATTCTCTTCGAAAAATTAATAAACCAGCAAGTCTAATTAAAATAGGAGTTAAAATCATTTATACGACTAATAATCTATATAATTTATATAATATGTATAATCTATATATATAATATATATAATATACTAACTAATGCGGGCATAGAAACTGATAACTAAAAAGGTTATGTGGATTGTGCGTACACAGGTCTCATCTCATCTCAAGTCTTGCAATATCAATCGATAGCTGTGACTTTAATCTACCTATTCATACTAAAAGCGAATTTGCAGCTTGCAGAACAAGATTACAATTTGCATGATTCATTTGCACTCCTCCGGCGACAACTGATAATGCAAACCATGCAGTTGATTGGTCGATTGTTTAGTCAATGAAACAAAGTCGGCTTATTAACCATTTCTCAATTCAAAAGAATCGACCAATCAATTGTACAGTTTGCATTATCAATTGTTGTAGAAGGAGGCGCGTATGAATCATGCAAATTGTGATTTTGTTCTGCAAGCTCCGAATTAGTTTTTGGTATGAATAGGAAGATTACAGTCACAGCTATCGATTGATATTGCGAGACTTGTTCATTCTACCGGTGAAGCGCCCACTAACCCCTTGTTAGTCTATTATGCTCGTGCACTCCGTGCGTGCGCGTGCAGGCTTCTGATCAGACGCGCACGTGAACACATCGCACAGGAAGCAGAGGAAATGCGCACTGCACATGCGAGTGGAGAATCCTGTTTGTTGACAGTGGAATTAGGGTTCACTTGAATTTCTTCTACTTCCGCATGTCTCCTGTTGCTTCTCTTCTGGTAATGCCTATTTATCCTTTCTTCATTAACGTTTCAGCTGCCCCGATGTGAGTCGCATTTTATGCAAATCTTCAAGTAATCATCATAACGTCCCATCGCCCGTCTAATTTTAAATCGCTCATTAAACCACAGCGAGGCTTGCGACGTGATACAGGTCAGTAAGCTCCATCCTAAGGTCCAACTCGATTCGCGTTTGCAACCTCACTCGCCTGTTGCTAACAATCAACCGATCAAGCGATACGCAGTCAATAAAAACCAGTCGTTAACGCATTTTTTCCTCAAAACAAGCTGCAATGGGAAATTATCGTAATTTTTAATCGGCTTTCAGAAAACGTGTGCCTATGTTTGATCGAAAGAAGTTCACTGACGACATCATTGATTTTTATAGACATCTTCTCAATTCACCATTTACTAAAATGATCTTAACTGCGTCAAGCTAATCAAGCAATCAAGCATTTGCTTCAATCAATATCTTCTCAATTCACCATTTAATAAAACGATGTCAAGCTAATCAAGCAATCAAGCATTCGCTTCAATCAACATCTTCTCAATTCACCATTTAATAAAATGATGTCAACTGCGTCAAGCTAATCAACCAATCAAGCATTCGCTTCAATCGATATCTTCTCAATTCACCATTTAGTAAAACGATGTCAACTGCGTCAAGCTAATCAATCAATCAAGCATTTGCTTCAATCGATATCTTCTCAATTCACCATTTAATAAAACGATGTCAAGCTAATCAAGCAATCAAGCCTTTGCTTCAATCAATATCTTTTTAGTGGAATTCTAATTTTCTTCCTGTCTCTGTTCCTGTCCGCCCATCCTCCCGCGTATTGTTTCTAGTTGCAATAGCCTTTTTCGCATTACGTTTTCAGGTTTAGTAAAGAAAAATAAAAGAAATGGCGTCGGATTTGCTCCTCCTGGACATTCCGCTTCCCGCGGAACCGCCTGCCCATTTGACGGATTTGGAGCCTCCACCACCGCCGCCACCGTTGACAACAACGACGGTGGAGAAGGGTCGAAAAAGTTCATCAAGAAACGGAACATCTGGCGAGGAGAACAGCAGCAAGCGGATTAAAATTGCGGAGGTATTGGCGAAGAAGACATCGCTGCTGCCGATGCCGCCGCTGATGCCACCGCCCGCTCCGGTCTACGCGAAAGAGGTCTTCAGTGTGCCCAAAGTGATGGTAGTGAAGAAAAAAGATCTGGCCGCCGAGGCGCGACACGAGGCGATGAAGGCGTTTGAGCGCGATCGCAAAGCCTTCGAAGCGATGGTGAGTTTGAATGCACAGCTACGGTTGATTCATTGATTAACTGCGATCGATTGATCAACTCCTGTAGTTGATTGATAGATTGATTAACTGCTGTAGTTGATTGATTGATTAACTGGTGCTCTTGATTGTTTAATTAACTGCGTCGGTCAATTGATTGATTGATAAACTGTGTAGCCTAGGCAAGCTACAATTGTTTGGCCTAATTTATGGCTTCAGAACTATAAAATCTAATATTTTTTATTTTAAATTTACATTTTTGTAGTTAAGGAATTAAATCAATCAGTGCTATTGTTTGTGGATTTTGAGTAAATGAAGACTTTTGAGTTTAGCTTTTTTTAGCGAGCTGCTTCTAGTTTCTTGTGCTTTGGCCTTCAGGTGACGGAAGTGTTCAACAGTCGGAAGCCGCACTCCGCGAAGAATGTGTTGTCGGTGGCGACGCTGGCCGTCGCCCAGCCAACCCTCTACAAAGTGGTGGAGAAGGTGCTCTCCTTGATGTGTGATAAGATGTTACGTGAAGGCAACCACGCCGGCTTCCGCACCTGCATCTACCTCACGGATGCCATCATCGGAGCGGCGCAGAAGAAGTTCCTTGACAAGGAGAAGTACAGTGCCCGATTTCAGCCGATGATCGCCGAGAAGATGGCTCGCTTAATGGACGTCCAAGTGGACGGTGGCGCCACTGGCGCCAAGGATGCCGAGCAGTTGAGACGACAATCTTCGGAGCTGCGCAAAATTAAGGTCTCCCATCTGACTGTCTGTCTGCCTGACTGTCTGCCTGTCTGCCTGTTTGTCTGCATATCTGTCTGTCTGTCTGTCTGTCTGTCTGTCTGTCTGTCTGTCTGACTGACTGACTGACTGACTGACTGTCTGTCTGCCTGACTGACTGTCTGTCTGTCTGTTTGTCTGCCTATCTGTCTGTCTGCCTGACTGACTGTCTGTCTGTCTGTCTGTCTGCCTGCCTATCTGTCTGTCTGTCTGTCTGTCTGCCTGCCTGTTTGTTTGTCTGTGGATAATCTCAATTCTTTTGTGCTTGCTTCAGCGGGAATGTCTGCGTATTGTAAGCAACTGGTTGGAGAAGAAGCGCTTTCAGGACTCGAAGGATCTGAAACGCCACTACCGCGACTGGGCCGCTCACTTCCCTGAACTGGTTGCCCTCAAGTCCAGAAACTCCCACCAACGGGATAAATCCCACTTGCCTCACGATAAATCGTCCTCGAAATCCCCGCCCAAGACGTCGTCGCTCTTGCCTCGACCTGGCCTCGGCCGCGGTGATCCCCTTCCGCTGTCCCGGAGTAGCGCACCGACGGAGCTGATGGACCGGAATAATGGAAACGATCTCGAATCACGGGTTCAGGCGTTGATGGGAGCAGGGAGACTTGCTGGAATTGGGATACCATTGTTGAGGTCCATGGCATCGCCCACTCCACATCTAATATCGGTGAGTGATTGGACTTGTGATTTATATATATACCTCTTATCTCCGTGTGTTTCTATGTCTGTATCTGTGTCTGCCTGCCATGTCTCCGGTCTGTCTGCCTGTCTGTTTGTCTGCCTGCCTGTCTGCCTGCCTGTCTGCCTGTCTGTTTGTCTGCCTGCCTGTCTGAATGTCTCCCTGTCTTTTCACTCATTTGTCTGTCTATACGGTTGTTAGTCAGTCAGTTAGCCAGTTTCGTCTCTATCTGTCGATTTGTCTGTCTGTCTGTCTTCTATATTGATTCGGTTTTTGGTTCTGTTATCCAGAATTCAGCTTGTTATTTTTTTGTGGTTGGTTTCTCCTACCCTTTTTTCGATTTTGTTCCAGGGACCGCAGCCCTCGGTTGGCATCAACCGCTTCACACAGGCCCTCTTGAAACCGGAGACGAAATCGTTATTGGAAACTCCACGTTTGGTGTCGCCCATTAAGCAGTACGCTCTAATCCCTTACCTCGCACTGGCGTCTACATGTTTTGAAGCTTTTGGAGTCGGTCAGCTCATGTTGCATACATTTATTGCTTTATGTGGTTAGAGAGCTTCCATTTCCGGAGTATGCTGCCGTCCAGTCTACCGCAGGCAGTGCACCCGCACCTCGGCCGAGAAAGTTTGATCCGTTGTTCTACCTTCACCGGTGGAAGGGATTTGTCCCAAAGCCGCGGCCGGACCATTTCACCAGTGCGTCTGTCTGTCTGTC